>JWHW01034520.1:39646-75547 GCA_000931545.1 Papilio glaucus | reverse complement strand
TTTTCTAATAAGGTTAGGGTGAGAAAGAGGATTGGATGGGAGAGGGCATCAATAGGAAAAGCAAATATTCTTTTTATTGTCTATTCCCCCATTTGCTTGTTGCGGATGCGTATGTGTAGCGTCACTTAACGTCAAGTGAAAACCGCATGTTCGTTTGCCACATTCTTCTATAGTAAAAATTATAATACTTGCAGTATTTTGTACCATTTTAAAAGATTAGTTATATTATATAACCATATTTGTTTGGGAGTTGTCGTATTTGAAATGGTGAGATAAATATCCAAAATTTATTCTACTCAATATTAATTTTAGTTGAAGAAATTCCTAGACGCGTTGACAAGAAGATCTCAGCAGTTGGGTAAAGATATATTTACAAGAAAGGAGATGATTGAGATACACAAGGCGGCGGGAATCCCCGGCGATGCCAGCGACCTTATAGAAGCAATGCACGTTCACTCTTATCTCCTGCTCAAAGCCTCCAACACGTACCAATTCATTGCTTAATAATTTATATCTATCTTACTACGTACTGTCATTTAATAAATTTGATTCCTTATTATTTGTAATTAAGAATTTCATGTCAAAAGAAATGATTCGCATCCGCCATTTGACTATATACGTGAACCAACTTCTAGCAGAAGCTTAAGATTGTTTGAAATGGTTAAAATAAAAAAAATATGCGCTCTTGCCCGTATGCCAGAGGGGTAGACAGAGATTACGGATTTCCATTCAACGGAAGCCTGGCACATCTCTCTCGCTTAAAAGAAATTTTAGTAAATTATCATAAAACACTAATATTAAAAACAAATTAGATAAACTTGCCCTTTATAATAATTTGGACAACTTACTTAACAGTTATGATGATGAATGAACACATAAATTTCCTTGTCGCTAAAACAGTGAAACTTTGCGATAAAAACTACACATGATAAATACAAGTTTTCAGCGTCGCGCGTACGAAGTCGTCATCTGTTAGTCATATATAGATAGATAGATAGATAAACACTTTATTGCTCACATTACATTAAATACAATAAATTCACTAAAACTAAACTTAAAATTAAATATAGGATAAGGTAATGTATCATACTTGGCGTAGAAGACAGCATTGGCTATTACCCTTTTCTATAGTGGTAGACTTTGCAGAATACCATCTGGGAGTTTTATCTTTGAAAACCAGAACCAAATGTTGGATAGGTTGTAATTATACCTACCTTCAAACGACCTCGATCTCTACTAATATTCCTAAACTATGACTCACCTTAGCTTGTAGATTGTGTATTGTTTTTTGGTTGGTTAGTAATAACGCTAAGCGTCACTTCACCAATCATAGAATCAGATCAACACCTAAGACAAATTTCAGTTACTCCGACGAGTACAAGCATTGCATAGCGCATGTATTATATCTGTATACAATCGAAAATTTTAAGGTAATGCGCAACATCAAAATTTGATATGTGAAGAATCACGACCCCTCACGCTTCATTGTCAAGCTACTAAACGACAAACAAATCTAGAAATCTGTTTATTTTTTAAAACTGCTAAATATATAAAGGTATAAGTTAAGCGTTATTTAAATACTTACTCTTGCTATAGGTATATAAAAAACTGATTTTTTTCTACTCGCATTAAGGCTGATGCTACTTTTTACGTCTAATATCACAATGCCTAATATTAAGTTTTTGACTTAACGAGGTTTTACTAATCAACGAAAGATAATTGCGAATGATAGTCCTATTGGTCATGGTCCTTAGCAAATTATGAAAGTTCAACTTTCATGGTATGGCATTTTATTACCGATAAAAAAAACCGGACAGACTGATTATCATCGTGTCTTCATATTAACAATTACACTCTGGAGAAGAATACGAATCCAATGACACCTCACTCTTCAAATTCGTTAATTCGGTCAAGCCGTTTATGCTAAAGCAGGTCACAATTACATTTGTTCTGGAACACACTAATTAAAACGGCTTTACTCACGCGTGGTTCGGTTTATGTACCGACTAGTTTCTACCGACTAGTTCTGGAACAGTTGATAAAAAGAAACAAAAACAAAAAAATTAAAATAAAATTGGTAAAAATAACTTTATTGTATACAAAATAAATTATGAAGGCATTTAAAGCGTAAAGTAACACAACCTTAATTTATAGTAGTATGTACTTCAAATGTAGTAATAAAAATAAAAGGAACTATTAATAATATCTGTCCAATTTAACATCCCAGTAAAAATACTAGTATGAATTATTTTCAAACTTCTTAAAAATTGTTTGAGTACCCCCTCTAGAAGGAACGTCAATCAATGCCATAGACACATGGCAACAACAATACAATGATATACTTATTAATAAAGAATTCCACAGGGAGGGATTTAAAAAACATTCAAAAAATAGGTCCCCAATGTCAGATCCAGCAAATAAATAAAAATTAGAAATAGCAGACAGAGCTAACAATGGTGTACATAATAATGCAATAAGGCATGCCTCCATTTTTTCAGTCTTCAATACATTTGTCTTAAACCAATTGTACTTTTCATGTTTAGACAATTCTTTACCCATATGTTCCAAAGTGATCCCGATATAGTTTAGTATAGACCAAACAAAAATATGCCATACTGTCCCATGCCACATAAATATAAACACAAAAGTGGCAAGTGAGGCAATAAGTTTATATCCTATTTTTGGTAATTGAACTGATCTTGAAATTATACTCAGCCCAGGTTTGTAGATGTATCTGAGAACAATATTTATTTATTAATTATATTCAATTATAAATTACATTCAATTTACAGTAGAAAAAAAATTCTAATGTAAAATGAAATGTAACTTTATCGTTGACATTGTATACTTTTGTTCAATTCCACATTAATATTGGTTTAATAAGAAAAAAGACTGATTAACATATTTAAAATACCATCCCGTTTTTATTCCAAAATAAAACCAATACAAAGAAAATTAATAGATAGTATTCTTTTATGTTCAATGTGAAATCAACTGTTGCCAATGGTATTACCATATCATTACTATTTTAAGGAAGCACATAATTTTGGTGTGGACCACACACCAAAATCCTATCAATAATAAATTAAGCAAATCGCTACCCAGTTTCATTAATCTTATTAAAATTTGCTGTTAAAGAATTGAAAAAATATCTCTAAAATATTAAGTAGTTGATTTCTCAACTATCTATAAACAACATTTGTTCATTAGGGTATAAAGTGAGCAACTTTTTTATTATATAATGATTGTAACTTACTTTACTAAAAATCTATAAAGTCCTACATCAAAGTGTCTCCACATTTGTGAATAGATATGAACTCTTGCAATACATCTTGGCATTGGAGGTGTTTCTATGTTGTCAAGCTTTGCAAAAGCTGTTGTGGTCCCATAAGATATAATATATTTCATATGAAATTCCAATCCCATCCAAAGGCCTCCTCCACATAAAGCAATTGTGGGCAATTTTCTAATCAGCTGTAAAAAAATAATTGAATGACATATTTTTGTATTTATTTATGTAAAAGAGTTCACATTTAATTTAAAGTACATACCTCCATATCATCTTGCATAGCAAAAAAGTAAATATAATGAAAAGCAATGTCTAATATAAATGTGTACAATTTGAATATAAACAAATCACAAATAAATCTTTTCAGTCTTAATAATAGATTTCCATTCTTGATTCTTAAGCTCTTTTCGAATTCTGCATAAAGTATAACAGGTCCAGTGTATAAAAGTGGCAAGTATAATATATAACTTAACATATTTATGATGCCATTCCAAAAGGAAGTTTTACATATCTTGTCATTATCTCTCTTCTCTATAAAATCAATACTATAACTAATGCATCTTAATTCAATCCACGCCACACTAAATAGTATTAGGTAAACTTCTTCATCTTGCATGTCATCATGTTCCAAAAAATTCCAAAAAAATTGTTTGTACTTTAAGGAATTGTAACTTCCAAGCAGCAATAAACTAACTACCCAAATGCTTCGTTTATTACCACCCAAAAATATTATTGAAGCATATAGCATTGGTTGTATTAAAACTATGACCATTTGTCGGATTCCCATATTAAAAATAATGAAAATTGCGCTTGATAGGATATACCAGTATTTCAATAAGTCCACTGACAACTTCCGTATTGTTTCCGAAATTAAAAATTGAATTATCAAGTAACCCAATGATGTATGAACAAAATATTTCCAGCTACTCCATTCAACATCTGATACATCTTTGTGTCTTTGTATGAAACCCCAACCAGGTTGGAGGTCTTTGAGAGAACTTATATGTCCGTCATTTTCTTTCAATATCTCTGAAAAAATATTCAAGATAAAGTTTCTAGTTACTAAAGCGCTAAATATTTAATTATCTCTTAAATATAATAATTACCCGTTTGAGCCTCTGTTAGCTTAAACAAAGAATATAAATTTGCACTAGTCCAAATACAAAAACATGTGAATATTTCTACAGAATTTAATTTAGTTTTCATTGTTAATTATCTTTATAAAAAAAAAGTTTATTTCGTTAATATAAGCATTGTAATTCAATTTTACCGGCGATTCACATCATCAACATTATTGTCACTTCAATGCATGCTTCAAACTTCTATCAAACAATATAAAATTGTCAAAGTCAAATCAAATGCAAATGCAACAGATCGGAAGATGTGACCATAAGTTCAATCTTCTATTTCGGTAACAATGGCCGAAGCTATTATTTTGGTAAAGTTTTGCGATACACCGGACTTTTTAATTAAATAATTTAATTTAACGCTTTAGGAAACACAAAAGTCCCAATTTTTTTACAGATGTTGAATTTATAATAACTTGGTCAAAAGACAATTTTAGTATGATAATGATAGACAAAATAGTCAGCTATTATAGTATATATCTAATTTCAATTATTCCAGGCGTGCTAAAATTTTACGGTATTTTATAGCCGGTAAATGCGATATGAATGTACGTAGTTAAGTGAATTCAATTATTTCTTCGTTAGCAATCTATGTCGCTACTCGTTACTTTGTTAATGTCATTACCTTCCTTCTTCCGCGTAATGGTCACGGCTCAGCAACATTACACCCATATCGCCATCTATCATATACGTAAGGAACTACAGCGACACACGCTTGAATTGTGTCTATACTATACTTCACTGGTGAATACTGAATACTATACACATGGCCGCTTTCCAAATAATGACAAGCGCCAATGAAACGAATGAAACGAGGCGGGCGATCGGTTTGCTTTGCGTCCATAACATGTTTACATTTTCTTCTTCAAGTTTTTACAAATGCTTGGTCAAATTAAATGATCGGTTCATTGAATTTGATCAAGCGTATTTAATTACAAGCTTTACAGGGCGCTACTGTGTTGAAAATGAAGAAAATTTAGGAAAATCCAATAACGACATCCCCGTCGTTATTGCATCTTCCATTTTCTTTAGTTTGTGGGTTATAAAAAATTATGAAAACCGTACTTCCTGTGTGCTAGTCATAGGTACTCGCTAATCGCTATACACTAAAGTGCGGATAAAGCGCTTTTTGATTAAATCATTGACGAGATTTGATAAACGCGTGGACCTGACATTCGAAAGTGTCTTGCAAGCACGAAAGGCAAGTGCTTTTCATGCTTGCAAGACAGCCTTCCGTAGGTTCACACTGCCGAAAATATTCACATACAGAACACATAGAGAAAGACAGAGAGGAACCTTGTGTCGCGAGACAACTTGACGCGAGAGGAAACCCATGGTTAGCAGGTATACATTGTTCTTGTTACGTGCGTACAACTTCTCTTAAAAAACGAACGTCGTTCTTTAAATGTAACAGTATTTTATATTTATATACAGTTTACCTAGAGAATAACCGTTGGACACCCTGTCCAAGTCTAAGCCTTAAAATATTACGTACATTATTCATTATATACAGGGAGAGACATAGCTAACTCTAGTTCATTAGCCAGGGAACTTCGCCTTGTTCTTTATTGATTTTTTAGCTTCAATAAACATTTTATTACTGATATTCATATTTATAATTTTGAAATCTTGCTACAGACTAAAAAATCTTTCCATATTCTAATAGATTTAAGATTATTGTTGATGTATGCGTTAAAGCACCTATGACCCAACCAAACCGTGACCGTGGCTCTGCGGGTGAGAGCGGCGGCGGTGACGTAAGCGCCACTTGATCTCGCTTTGTGTACTGAACGAGTTACGTACGATCTCAATCTTGTTTTCATCTTCAACTTCATTCCATTCAATATATTCATAAACTACGGTCGTTCTTGTGACAAGTTGGAAATGAAATAGTCACTTCGAAGGGATAACGGGAGACACGGTTTACATCGCTATACAAAACTTTGAAATGTAAACAGCGCTGTTTTGTTGTGTTGACGTAAATATACTCAGTTTTTTTTCTACGGTAATCATGGATTCAAGTGTACGAGTATTATTTATATCAACGTTATTACTTTTACATTTGGGAATATGTAAGTATTTCTTTAAATATTGCTTTTATTGTTTATAAATGAGATTAGAAGAGGTATATAGGTCAAGAATGTTTTATCAGAACAATGATTTCTGTAGAATATTATTAGGATATTTGTGCGTAGTAAAGTTTTAAACTTTCAATGGGCATTCCGTCATAGCAGCTTAGTAATCAAGTTGCGCATTTTCAACCCGGAGACTCAGCATCAAATCAAAAGTTATATACGATGAAGATGTAGCGGCTTACCGAATCGACGATGGTTCACAACCTGACCCAAGAATAGATAATTTAAATAAATTTTAATAAAGACACCTCAGCTTGTTTCTGTAATGCATAAACTAAAATAACCATAATGAAAGATCACTTGTCATTCCAGTGATATAAGGATACTTTTATGTTATATATATTATTGCATGCTTTTTCTTATAGGCATCAACAAAGTACAACGATATAATACCAATATAGATTTTTTACTTCATGAAGCTGGTGGAGTAACGAATGCACCAAAACGGGATTATGTAGCCGAGTTTCCATCGTTGAAGCCGTCATCGACAACACAACAACAAAGAACGACGCAAAGCTTGAACATTATAACTGGCACAACATCAAAACCCCAATCTCCGAAGAGGGATTACGTGGCGCCACAACTTCCAACAACAAAACACGGTTCAAACGATCCAAAAACGACATCACCTCAACACAACGTGACTCCGAGCCCGGCCACTCATTCGGGACCTGCAGTTAAACCACCGTCATCACCTAAACGAGATTATGTCGCTCCACAATTTCCGACATTAAAACCACCTCAGGACAACAATAAAAAGGCGACAGGCAACGTTAAAGATCTTATTAACTTCTACGACAACTTTAATAACAACAATAATAATGCCGGGAAACCGAGTTACAGTTCTATTTTGCAAGGATCTAGTGTCGGAACAACAGTTAAGCCGTCTATAACACCAAAGCCACCGAGCTTCAGTTCCGTTGTTGTTGGATCAACAAAACCCGCTAGTCCTACACTAGCCTCTTCGACCGTTCCAAATAGAGGAAAAAATACTCCACCTGCAACAACTCCAGTACTTCCAAGTTCAATATTAAACAACAACAAAAATCAAGGCAGTGCCTCGAATACCGCTTCTGACGCCGAATTACAAGCACTTAGCGAAGAATTACTCAGAAAAGATACGAATAACGCAGCGAAATACGTTACCATCAACTATCAGGAGAAAACGTCTTCAAGTTCTAAAGAAGATAAAGCTCCGCAACCGTAAGTATTATTATTATAGATTCCTAATATTGGCAATTAGTTTATACGTACACATAACGAGGTAACGTATATAAGTAAAACACATACATACACATAATGAAATAAGCAAAGATATATCTAATAAATGTCTCGTACAAAATGACACAAAATCTTTAAGAATAAGCATCGTCACGTTTAATCATATACAATATTTCTGATCTTAAAAATGGTTGCATTAAAAATTAATGCATGTATTTTGTACTCGCGTATACATGTAAAAAAAAAAACAAGGAGGAGTAAGTACTATACGTGTTCGGGTTTTTTAATGAATAAGTTCGACCGAACTATCTATCGAGCTATCTGAAGTAGTTAATCTATCTGTACCGTATTCGTAAATTATTAATTATATTTTTATTTATTAAATAAAAAATTAATCCCAAGTGTGAAAATACGCGCACTGTCTCGCACATTTGGCATATGTATATCATTTGCGTTTTTTGTACGACCCAATTTTGTTAAAGGACGTGTAAAGTCTTGAAATGCACTATCCTTACGCTGTAATAACAGACACTGTCTTATAAATAGCTTTTGAAACTCCCAAAAACCCACAACATCCTTGATTTGACCTTTTTCTTTAAGGAATAAATTTGGCATTTGCTTATTGTTATAAGTAGAATGTTAAACGACTGTTTGCAATGTCTTATCGGAAATTTTCCTTGTTTGCAGATTACTCACCATAGCGCCTGATGCTTGGAATATTCCAACTATTCAAAAGTTTTTACCGCTTTTGGACAATTACGAAAGAGACACCTTGGTTAACGAATATGTGACGTCACAGGTACGAACAACGAATGAATTAATATAATCTACATGATTTACTTTTAATGCAGAATGGGACTGATGTCTGTTTTTTTAAATAAAAAAATATAAAAATGTTGGAATAGAACCTTTTTTTAAAACGTTTTAATATAATCACTTGATGTTTGTCTTGAAGCGTTTATTCAATTTTCATGAGACTGCCGGCACGTATAGTTAGACCTCATGCCATGCAAACCAGAATCTTGTTAAATAATATGCATGCTAATTTTCGGGGACAGGAGTAGTCTCACGAAGACGTATTTATTGTAAGATGTCAAGAAATATCGTGTTTATCTTCACCTCTATATGTATATGTAAATCGTCTCATTGATTTACCAATAACAACTATAACGTTTACTATACGACGAAAAATACATTCCAGGAAAGAACTGAAGAAAATGCATTCATGGATGCTATCATGTCTACAAGTGTTATCCGCCACTTAATGAATTATCTCAAGGAAAAAGGTACTTATTACATTATTATAATAGAGTTATTAGACAATAATAAATAAATAAGTTCTAGTGGTTAATAACCCTTCTGTGGTTATTCAGCAAGCTTTTTGAGTCTCAAATATGACAGGTCGGGCTCGTTGGCATTATATCAATAATTAACGCGCAGAGTAACCCGAAAATTAACCTTTGGTGTTTTTAAAAACATATTAATATCGTTGGGCACAAAAAGCCAAATCCCGAATCTTAACTCCTCGCCTCCAGGGTTTTTAGGCATGAACTTAGAGCGTAATTTAACTAACGGTGAGAAGTTGAACTAAAACATGAAAACAGCTTACTAAAGTAGGGCGATATAATAAGTACCCGTTGCTAGCATGTATGCAAGGATGTAGAAGCGAAAGAGCTGTGCTAGGATTGAGACAAAGTCGAGACGAAATCCGTGATCTCTGCCAGCGCCTATTGGTTACGGGCGCAAGCGCATATTTATTTGATTTATTAACTTGAAATTAGTGAAACGGGGAATTTTAATGTCTATAGGGAACGTATCAATTGTGATTTTTTTTTCATTTGATAAGAAATATATTAAGTTATTAATAAATTATCCCTCTAGATGGCGCTATAAAGTGACTCCATAAAATACTAGATTAACACACTATATACGTAAGTGTTCTGTGTTCTTACAGAAAAATTTGATGAAAATTTATTGAGATTGATGATGATAAATGAAATCTTGATAAAAGTAACCAACAAAACTTGTCGCAGATAAAGTTGGAAAATAAATAAAAACATTTGATATTTTAGGCAAAGTCCCGCCCGATCCGGCAAAACAGCGAGATTTCCTTAAACAACTATGGTTTGGTTTGTATTCAAGAGGAAAGGGAAAAATTAGCAGCTCCGGTTTTGAACATGTTTTTGTGTCGGAGCTGAAAAATGGTGAAGTGTCAGGTACGTATAACAAAAAATGGTAATAAGTAATGGCCTAATTTAGAATACTAAAATGAACCCTTATTTCTGAATAATAAAATTCAAAATTGAAACTTGTAAATACAAATGAAAAAAAGTTCGGCGAAACTATTCCAAATTCAAATAAGTATGTTGCATGTCGATCTTCTGAATCTAAAAGATTCAGCCCCCCACCTCCCCCCAAATATGTAACGAGGCAAAAGAAGTTTTCAAAAACTCTCCTGATAGCACTTCAGTGGGATTTGGACCTAACCTATAGTTATTCACGCTTATGAAGATTACATACGTGTAGTTTACATAACATTATATTTAATTTATTTACCCCAGGTCTTCACAACTGGATATACTTTTCGAAAGAAGAATCTGCCAATCGAGTTAATTACTTAGGATATTTGAAATACGTTCAACTAAACGATGTGAGTATTAGTCATAAAGACAACAGCAAAACTTCGTCTAAAAGGTCATTGCTTCTGTTTGCTTTCTCTTAAAATAAAATACGCTAGGAACGCTATAGAGCTGTATTAACCATTCAAAATTATATATATTGGCTGAATTTTATGTGACAAGTTTCGGATGCAAGGTCACCGACATGTAATTTGATCTAATACGAACGCGAAAACATTAATTTGTGATATAAATATAAGTATATTATTTCGACAATCTGATGGAGAATGGGTAAATGAGTTCTCTTGTTATTCATAGTATTAATTTTCAACTTAAAAGTCTGTTTCTCGTAAACACAGCCGACTGCATAGTTTAATTCTGTTATATATCTATATCTATATATCTATTTAATAAGTTTTCTTATTGTTATTATTATTATTTATGAACCCTATTATATAATGTTAAAACGAATATAAAAAAAATAACGATGCTAATTTTGTTTTTCAGAAAGGAGTCGTTGTCAAGTTACATTTTAACCAACAAGGGGTCGATAAGCCAGTGGATTCAATGTTCATCGGCACGTCGCCAGAATTAGAGATTGCGTTGTATACCCTGTGCTACGTCACCCGCGAGGGAGACGATTGCAGACTCAAACTCGCAAACAAAGATGTCAACATACTTACGCACAACTTTAGATATAGGAGCAAAAATTATATAGGCAGTGCTTTCCCCCAGATTTAAAAAATGGACGCAATTTTTATTACATAAAAGTTACTTAAATGGACCACCCAATTAATATTCTTTAACTAGTATGTTTTTTTTGAGAAATCAACCAAGGAAATTTCGATGAGTATTTACTTTTCCTTGCAAGTGAATACAATTCAAGAAGCAGGTTAATATACTTCAAACAATGTTATCTTACATTCTAGAAAGCAATATATTTTATAATAAAAGGATTCATCAACCCAATTGTTTTTTTTTCTTTAAATTATTTAATGTGAAGTAACCAATTCGAAACCTTTGTCTAGGTCATAGATACCTAACTCCAAATACCGTACAAAACCTTCCATACAATTTCAATGTTTCAAAATGAAGCTCCATTTATATCTTTAGATTGCAAAAATATTTCCGATAATTTATTATTTACTTGTGAAATGTGATGTTCATTTACACAGCACAAACCGTTATTTTTTAAAAACACGAAGACTTTAAATTCGGACGCAGGAAAGTCGCCAGTTGGTGACTAAGGAGGGTTTATCTTTAAAACGTCAATCCGTTTGAAATACCAAATGCTTTATTTTATGCCAATTTATTCGACTTTAAAGAATTGTAAAAATTTGATAAACTGATTTTTCGATAGCTACCAAATCGATTTAACAATAAATAAGCAATGTTTATTTAGAGATTTTTTTTTCTTAGAAATTGAATCAAATTTAAAATTATTTTTCTTTTTCGTATAGATACCCGGAAGCTAATATTAAAAATCTGTCTTTCGTCAACTTTTTTTATTTTTTACCTGAAAACATATCTTATTTCTTTATCTTCTAAACAAATCAAGATAACATTCTCAATTTTTTTCATGATAGATCATACTACAAGGTATTTTTTCAAGTAAAAATAACAAAATAGGAGATGACAGATTTCTAATATAACTTACGGTTTAATATACGAAAAAAAAATCACTATGTTTTTAAGAAAAACAAATATTCTCTAATAGACACTGTTTACTTAATGTTCCATCGATTTGGTTAACTTCATTAATAGCTATCGAAAAATCCGTTCCTTAATTTTACAGCTTTAAAGTCTCATTAATTTGTAATTAGACTGAAAAAATAATAATGTACGTTTATTCAGCTCCCGTAGAAGCCTAGATGACCTAGTTATGAAGAAAATCCAGAACTCGATGTCCACTTCATGACATGTTCCTTATTATGAAACTGCCGGAGAAAGACTTCCACCTACGTATTGATACGTTCGTTTAAAAAGATATGCAGTAACCATCATCGTGACAATAGGTCGAACCTTCGTTTTAGGATGTATTTGCAGTGTACTTTTTACAATATTAAGCTGCCTAAGAAGAAATAAAATCGAAATACTTATTCACTCGAGTGTGTAAATAATTTACAAATTTTTCACATCGTCAATGACGGATTCGGACCACTACTTTACAATTTGCATGCCATATGAAATATTAAAAATTATAGTATAACTAGCCAGTACAATTCTATATAAGATTTTATAAATTCATAAGTGATAAGCGGACTTTATCACTGATAAGTCAATTATTTCAGCAAAATCATACCTTTGTAACGGCTATTAAATAAATAATGTGCTAATTACCATGGGGTTCACGGTTTATGGTTCACATTACAAATACAAATACCTTGACTGATCAATCACTGCTATTGAAAATTGAACTATACTAACACATTTTGTGTTACCAGTTAGAAAAGATATGTTTTATTACTAGGGAAAATTAAGTAAAGGCATTCAAAGAAAACCTTGCAGTACATTCTTGCAATTTAGAAATAGGAAAAGTAGATATACAACTTTAATATGTATTTTTATTTAATATGTAATTTTGTACTTAAAACTTTTTTTTGCATTTGTGTTAATGTCAGGATAACCGAACTCCATTTGTTATTTTTTTTTGGTACTATAAAATTATATATGACGAAAACGAAATTACAATTCTAAACTTTCACTTCTAGGAAGCATAAAACATTCGACTATTTTTCTTCTGAGAGACTTCAATACTTACTCACAGGCTCCATTACTATTACTGTATCAAGGAACTTATCATACTAATTTGACACTCTTTTCTAGTTTAGTTATCTTAACTTTTTAAAATTATGAATGCGAGTGTGAGTTTGTTTCTTAACGCTTAACTCCTTAAGGACACAACCGAAATTTTGCGCACGCGTTGTCAGGGGTACACATATGACATGGGTTAGTTAACTTACCTTTTACACCGAAAATAAAACTATACCCAGGGGATAGGAAAATACATAAAACCTTCATTTGCAATATCAGTTGCCATGGTATGGGTATATGTTTTGATAATAACAACTTTTATCGTAGTTATTTTACGCGTAATCATTAATAATTCCAGCGTTGAAAATGCGAAGCGTAGGGCTGTAAACCCGCGGACAACAGCTAGCTATTTTAATATTGTTATTTCATTTGAAAAAACTCGATAAGTTTATTCTGATTAATTGGTAATTATAAGATGTAAATTGATAGCAGTCCATCTTTATAATGTAATCTTGTCTAAAATTTATTTTATAAGCTAGTAACATTGAACGCCAACTAGATGAAAATCTTAAATCTGTCGACGAAACTCGAAATCGAACGAGACGAGAACGCACGTGTTGCAAGTGTTTTAACGAATATTTTCGTATCGAAGAATTATGCAATGTGAAATTTATTTTTATCTTGTTTTTAGTATTAATAGCTTTTTTAAATAAGTCACGGCTTGTATTTTTATATCGTATCTAATAAATGTTCGTAAGTAATTAATCAATTTAAGATTTTGTTTCATTTCTAAAATCAAAATGAATTTATCGTGTACTTTGTTTAGTGGTATTGTTAAAAAAAAATTGTCTCAAAACAAACTTAAAGCGTATTTTAATTTATATAAGAATTATTCCTCACAAGAATTTCTTAATGATGTTTACGCTCGGACTAAGTTAAAGTGCAAATGTAAGTAAAATATTTTTTTCTGATTTTTATGAAGTTGGTTCGAGTTTTATTATCGATTTATTGTTTCCAGCCAAGAAACTCCCTCAAGATGTCAACCCCCGAGGTGTTTTTGCATGTAATGAATTGGATTTATCTGAAGTCAAAGTGTATGGGTTCGATTATGATTATACCCTGGCCCACTACAAACCATCACTGGAACATTTATTATACAACCTTGGAAGAAATATGCTCTTAGAAAAATATAAGGTATTACTCATTTTCATTTATAATTTTGGCATCTGGCATTTATAAGTTATCACCCTCGCCAAAGGGTTAAACAGCATATTTCGGGCTTTGGGGTTATGAGCACATACTACACATTCATACTTATACAAGTAGCTTTTTTGTAGTTATTATATTTTAGTTACTTATTTACTCATGTAAATATGGATTTGAGAAAATTATGTGTCTTCCACAATGTTTGTGCGCATAGGAACTTTTGGTAGCAGTAGGAATAAAGAATGAAATAATTCCTTATAGTCTCCTTAGGATATCATTTCTTTCTCTTTCCCAGCAGGGGAATATCATTGAGAACTAATTTTTATTAATAAAACAACTTATAAACTTTGTGCTTGTTTATTGTTGGTAACAAAAAAATTGACTCTGTTTTTCAAATTCTCTGTAATTCTCTGGACAAACTGTTCATATAACACTGCTGGTGCTGTAATCTGTACTATTATTATTTAAAAAAAAATAATAATTTGGTATGTGTAAGACTGTTAAGTAAAAAAAGTAGTTGTGTACACAGAAAATGTTTTGTATAAAAAAAATAAGTTATACAACAAACATTAAATTAATTTTATTCAGTAATAATTTTCACATCATGTGCAAAATGAGAATGTTTTAAAATACATTTTTTACAAATAAATATACGCTAAGGCCCGTAACTCATAAGGATATACAGAGATTGTGAATTTCCATTTCGAGCATTCCTGGCACACCTCTCTCGCTTCTTCTATATCCAGACATCTATGCATACAAGATATATATACATAAATATAACATAGATGGGATATAAATAGTAAATAATAAAGCTAATGGAGAAATGGATCAAAATCTTAATTTAAAAAGATGTATTCAATTTATTCTATTTCAGTATCCAGCTGAAATTTCAAAATTGGAATATAAACCACATTTTGCTGTAAGAGGATTGCATTATGACATAGAAAAGGGGCTTCTTTTGAAATTAGACTCATTTCTACAAATTCAATTTGGAGCAGTCTATAGAGGATTAACACCAGTATCAACTGAGGAAGTGCTTAAAATATACAAAAACAGAATAATTCCTATTGCATATGTAGAGGGTGACACCAGAATGCATAAGGTAAGTTAAATAGACACTTTTATTTTTTTATTAAACTGAAAAAGCATATTGTTTATAAGATCCCTGGGAAACATGCTAAGCTTCAAGGGCAGATTATGTATTTTTTATACAAGAAGGTGGCTAAAGCAAGCTACCCATAGCCATCTGCAACAAGCTAATGCATTGACTACCTTTTATGAGAAAATGAAGAAAGGAAGACAAATAGAAAAATGGATATCCCCTCCTCTGTTGAGTCCACTTTTCTAATAAGAATGAGCTACAGCCATACCATGCCGACCTCACATAAGTGGGCAGTGATGATGTTGAAGCCAATAGCCCTTCTATTGCACTCAGTAACCATGAATGATGTTTTAGTGAATGCACTTGGGTATATGCTTCTCAGGACACAGGGTATTTCTTCCCTTTCCTTTCCCGAACAAATATTGGGACATTAGTTTCACAGTGAGACCATAATTCTTGTTAACAAAATATCAGTATTCTTGTATTAAGTTTATTTTTGCCATAATTTTAACTGTATAAGAGCACTATATTTGTTTTTTTTTTTTTGGTGGCAATTAACTTGTTATTTTTTTTTTAAGATTAGAGGTGAAAGTCAAGTTATAACATTGAAGGACAATCTATAACATACATGTTATATTTATAAACATGGTGCCTCAATAAATATATGAATAACGTATTTATTCCATTGTGTGTGGCTAGCAATCAAAGGCACTTGTATGCAATCATTCCCCCTTTCATTGTGACACAAGGACTATATGACATGATACTGATACATAACTAAATGATGCACTGCATTTGTTTGTTCGATATAAGGTGACCATGTTGTATTGAATCTGTGGATATGTTTCCTTTGTTAGTTTTGGGTTTGTTAATTTAAAAATGTTAACTTAAAAAAAAAAACATCTAAATCAGAGGGTCTAAATATTAAATTACCTAACTACTACGTTTTTAGAACCATTATGAAAATAACTGTAATTTTTTTTTTTTATATTTTTAAAAAATATTCTGTAATATATTATTTTCAGGAGAACCGTGCAAAGATGGTGCATTTGGCAGATCTGTTTTCCGTACCAGAAATGGGACTGCTTTGTAATGTAGCCGAATATTTTATCAAAAACCATATAGATTACCATCCGGAAATCCTGTTCTTGGATGTGAAGGTATTTATATAGCTGTTGTTTATATATTGTTTTAACTGTTGTTGTCATGTTATCTTTCTAATATTTTGAAGTCATTAGAATAGAATAAATCATCTAAAAAGAAGGGTTTGTTTAATTTGATCAACTTTTGTAAATGTTAATTTCAGAATTCTGTGCAAAGCTGTCATCCAATAATGCATAAGATTGTCGCTCAGAACGTGGATGAGTATATTCGGCCCAATTCAGATTTAAAAAAATATTTTCAACTTTTAAGGGACTATGATAAAAAGTTGTTCCTAGTCACAAACAGTCCATATCATTTCGTGTAAGAATTAAATATCTTTATTTTGTGTGTGGCGCCAATGTTTTTTATGAACTTCTGTATTTGACAGTATTGCAAGAAATTTCGCATGGTTTGATAAAATATAATTTATAGGGATAGTTCTATTAAAATAATCAATCAATTGTGTGATTATTTAGATTGCTATTGTTCATTTAGATACTATACAGCTTTTAGTAGTACATTTTACGATGTACTGGAAATCGGTCTGTTAAATGCATGGGTATGGGTTTTGGTGTTATGGGCACATGTTGCATGTAATTCGTGTTTTTTTTTTCTTTCAAAGTAACTTCCATCAAATGATCTGTATATATTTGGGCGTTTAATTCACACTCGTTTTACAGCAATGCCGGTATGGAGATGTTGGTAGGAACCGACTGGAGGGAGTACTTCGACGTGGTCATAGTGAATGCGAACAAACCTAAGTTCTTCACGGAAGTCTCGCGGCCCATCAGAGTTTTCGATAAGAACGCCAACACCCATATTTGGGAGAAAGTTACGTCGCTGGAAAAAGGAATTATCTATTATGAGGTTAGCTTAAACTATCCGTAGGTATATTGTGAACTTTTTTATTGGAGACGGATGGAACACCTATGGAAATCGAAAATGTCTACCTAGCTTGTCTTAAATATGACAGGAGACTGAACTATTGCCATGCCGAAAGCAGTGTTGTAAAATACATCACGAAACTTTATTCTGTCTGTCTCTATTCGCTGCCAAACACCAAAACTCTCCGAGAGAGGAAAGGGGCCGTAATACACAACGCTGGCCCAGGATGGTGGCCCGGGTTGGTGGATGTCGTTGACATGTGTTCGAATTTGGTGGTTCTAAAACATCCCGGTTTCATCACGATGATTTCATACACCGTTTTTGGAGCAGTGGTGGAAATAAATTACACTAAGTAAAGCGCCTGCCTGGGTTCGAACCCGCGACCTACAGTACGTAAGTCGGGGTATAAACCACTGGGCCACCACTGCTCAAAGTCACTTTTAGGTTTTTACTACTATTAAATTACGAGTATTGCATAGAGTAATTGTAAATTAAAGATATTATTCGTTTATATGTGCACATTTAATTACTTTTGGTTTATATTTCAGGGCACTGTGAAACAACTGCAGGAGCTGACGGGCTGGAGCGGGCACCAGGTGTTGTACTTCGGCGACCACCCCTACAGCGACCTCGCTGACGTCACGCTCGAGCACGGCTGGCGCACCGGCGCCATTATCAATGAGCTCACGGTATATATTTACAAAATTAGCTTTCACTTGATAAATTGTTATTAGCTCTCAAATAATTAGTTATACAGAGAGAGCAACCCCCATTTCAGTTTTACGACTTTTAATTTATGTATAAAGTTGTATGATTTCAAAAGTCTGTACATATGAAATAAATGTTTCCGGCTT
Source organism: Papilio glaucus (assembly GCA_000931545.1). Lineage (NCBI taxonomy): Eukaryota > Metazoa > Arthropoda > Insecta > Lepidoptera > Papilionidae > Papilio > Papilio glaucus. Next base: position 57,210 of record JWHW01034520.1, on the reverse strand, counting down.
TATATAATTTTTAGTATGTAGCATTATTTGATAAAAGTATATGGAATAAACTTTCAGGTATTCTTTGGTTTTGATCCCATTAGTCTGTTTTTTATTCAATTTTTTTATAATCTTATGTTTAGCTTGCGTTTAAGGGACTCTTTCTGCCACCTACGTTAATTAACACCTAAAAAACAATAGGTGTAGAATACTATTATCCGCAAATGTCTTGCCCTCTATAATTAAAAAAACTCCACATTTAGACTTACAACTTAACACACATTTCTTATTTCCCCAGCACGAAATAAATACGCTGAACACGCAGACATTCAAGCAGAACGCCAATTGGCTGCAGATGTTGACACAAATCATAGAAGACCATCAAGACTATAAAGACCCAGAAGCAGTGGAGGTTATATCTCAGTGGATGGCCGAGCGAGACCAGCTTAGGTACGTATTCATTGATATATTAACCCCTTTCAAGCTACCACTCAAGTCTTTAATCCACCAGTTGGTCTCCATTTAGAAATAAAGTTAAGTAGTAAGCTTCCCAAAACCACCATGCCGCATTAAAATTCATGTAAGAGCTTGTTTGTCTTTCAATTCAATAATTTAAAGAATATTACCCTATGGTGAATTTTTATTATAAGTCTAGATTTTTCTATTATCCATTTTGTAAATATTGTCTCCATTTTGCCGTCCTGTTGTTGCCAGGCAAGGCCGTGTACACATTTTGGAGTAAAAATGTAGTATATATGAGTAATAATATCTGTACTAAAATGATATAGTTAACTATGTTTTCGACATAGTTTCGGTATTCCATTTTGCCCGTTATCTATTATTCTCTATGACATAAAATTCAAAGTTAATTTAACTAGAACTAAAGATTTGTTTCCTTGGAACAATTTTAGTAATATAATATGTCTATATTTTCTTAAAAACTGACTGATGATTTTCTTGTTACAAAGCATCGCCCAACAAAAACAGTGCGTATTTATATCTGCTTAACTTATTTCCTCTCAATACTAGTAATGTGAAGTGATTCATTTTATTTTATTGTCCGTAGATTGTGATGTAGTATCGACATTAATATTTTTTTAATACTAAAGATACATCATATACATAGATAGAACCAAATAAATATTAAATTATTTGATTCAGAATTACATTATGTATTGAGAAAGCAACAATGTTTCAGAGCTTACATGCAGTTATAAGATAATAATGTAGTAAATTTGTTCTTAGAGCAAGACCAGGGGTCAGCAAATAGGTTTAAGTGAGGTCCGGATACAGATAAAAAAATCTCAATTTGAAAAAAAATGGTTTTTCAAACGTATGAAAATAGTTTCAAACATATGAAATAGTTATATGAAAATAATATTTAAATTAATATGCGATTTTATTTGTAAACCTATCTATGTATATATACATGCATGTATGTGGGCTTGATTTTAATTTTTTTTGTAAATTATGTGTGAGTAATTAATGTATTGTTTTTAAATTTACAGGAACGATACCAAATCCGTATTCAACAAGCAATTCGGTAGTGTGTTCCGCACGTATCACAACCCAACATACTTCTCTCGACGTTTGTTCCGTTTTGCCGACATCTATACTTCTAATATCAGAAATCTTCTGAATTACTCACTGACACACACATTCTATCCCCGACGAGGTGTTATGCCGCACGAATATGGATCTTATTTCGTCTAGATAAGTGTAGATTATTATATAATATTTTGTAAAATAATTGTCAAATATCAATTTTAAGATTTATCATTTGAACAGTATATCTTCTGCCTCATTCTACAATTATAACAGTATTTTTGTAAAGATTTTATTTTCTGTGCTCATGTATTTGCAGTATTTTTCATTTGGAAGGATTTTTTTTAAATATAATAATCATTAAATAATATATAATGTAAGCATATTGTATTTTGTGAATGTGCCATTATATTTAATTTTAAAATGTCAAGCTGTTTTGTGCGTTCAAGAAATAACATTAGAGCGTTCATGTCCAATGCACTGAATTCGTGCAACCTGTGTAACAACGAAAGTTTCTCGTCTTTAGTCTTGAAAATGACGAGACGATAAAATTTGAGCACCACTACGAAATAGTGGTGTCTAAATTTTATATAGAAAAATTATCGTCCGTTGTTTTTTTTTCGATTTTCAAAAATTCCCGAGGCCGCTTGACCATAGAAACTGTAACCAAAACCTATACAATATGAACTACGGTCTTACGGCGCCCACATAAGTGAGTAAAGGTCAGGAAAATGATGATCGTCCGTTGTCTTTTGTAGTTGTATAGCTTGCCTGCAAACGAACTGTACTGTCTCGACTACTATTAAAGTGAAAATATATTTATCTGAACTAGATCTGTCGCTTATATTCAATTTATATAGTCAGTCTATTAAAATGTAACTATGATTGCTAATGTAGATGATAGAAACGTATGTCTTCAGTTATATTAAAATCATTATATTTTAGTATGTAGTGACGATACTTTAGTTTTAATATTTCGATACGCTGACAATTTTCTTAGATCCAAAATCAAGTCGTACTCTTTGATCGTTTTTGGTGTAGTCTGTCTAATCTTTAGTGACTACCCCATATCAATGAAGTCGTGATAGTCTATCGCATAAATGTGCCATTAAATGTATTTCTAAACGAACTTTTGATATGACGTGTTAACTACGCTCATAATTAATTATCTAGTCGGAAGTATTTTGTAGGTATTTTTTAGATAGTCCTTTATTCTTTTTGTTTTAGATACTTTTTAAGTTCATACTTGAAACATAGTTTCGTTCATGACTATAAAACTTGTCGTTTTATTTTCATGTATCAATTTCTTTAATGTAATTCATTTTTCAAATTTCTGAAAATACACTCAGCCACAAAGAAAACGGGTCGGTAACAAAAATCTCAATAACTTCCAAAATAAAGTATTATAAATTGTTAAATAAAGTCATAAAAGTTCAAGATTATGATATTAATTTTACCATTAGACCATTGTTCCACTAACGAATTCTTCTACTCGTGTGAGGTAGTATAGTGCTTACGATGAGTCGGTCTTTTCGTGTAGTTGTGCACCTCGGCGCGCCATTTCCTGTTCTTATGTTCATGCCGTTCTCTAGAAATCGCTTTAGTACGTTTTGAACCGTAGGTAAAAACACTCCTACTGTTCTACCAGTACTACGCTGACTTCTTTATTGTACCATAGTAGTAACCCATTTACACTCTTTAAGGTGACAGCGCCGATGCTGTACTGATTAGTGATGATAAAAGTAAGCGGTTTAAAAAAACGTGAAAAAAATGTTTAATGTTGCATTTGTTACTTTTCGAAATTCAGATTTTTGATCTATCTAATATATTTGTATTTTCTCTATTAAATAAACAAATTTGCCCTAAATATTGTGAGATCTTTGTTGTAAAGTTACACGATGTATTGTTGCAAACTATCACTTAGTACTATGTCAGTACCTTTACCTATTGGTTAAATGAATGCCATGTTCTCAATTAGTCGCAGTTCAATGCGAGTCCTATGTTATCGTGTATGGGTAGTACCACACGCCATGTATGCGTGTATTTCGGATCAAAACTATTGGACTGTACAACGAATTATGTTGTACTCTGCGTCATTGCACAAGGCTGTATTGCCAACACGTGTATATGCCAATCTTGCCAGTAATCTCGGTTACCTTCCTTCGTTACGTTCTTCAAGGTGAAATAAAATAAAAAATAGTAGAAGTTTAAAAGAAGACTTAATTATGGTTATTCAACAGCAAGCAAGATTTGCATTGTTTGAATTTAAATAATATGATTCATGTATTAATTTTATTATTAAGATGAAACAAGATGTACCGGTCTTGTCTTAAATTAATTTCATATAAATCGCCTTTTATTTTAAACAGAATTGCGAAAGGTTGTTAGGTTAGGTCAGTCGAAATTATTCGTATTTGATAAAATATTTCTTTTTAATTAGTATAGTTTAATCATTTTATTTTTAATATCATTATTAAGAAAAAAATCTTAAAATCTTATGTGTAGAATAATTATTAGTCATATAATACCTATCATCGAAGTATTGAAATAAAAAAATATTCTGCGATTTTTTGATACGATCTACTTTTATTTTTTACTGTATATTTTTAGTTCATTTACTGTTAAACGTTATATGAAAAAAATAAATAAATCAGAAAAAACTTTATTGATTTGTTTTATTTTAAATACAGTTTCAGTTATTTACTAATCTGTTTGTTTATTACATTCGGTTTTTATCTGAATTGGTTGACACTTTTGATAACCTATTGCGGCATGCTCTGCCGATTCCTGCCGTATCTTACTTAATCTAGCGAACTTTGTGCCGCGTATTTAATAACCGATTTGAGTATAAAAATATCACAATAAATGCCTTTTTCTAATTTTAGAACGATGAGAGGATGTGGGAAGTTCAAATGATTCCTTCCCTTAGTTCTTCTCGATTCATTAAAATCTTCCTCTTTTTGCAAACAACTTCGTTCAGTACTCTATATATATTTCTGAACAGAGATGATAACTTTCAACCTGATACTTTCTTGCTCACAAAGCTATTCTGCCAAAAATAAAACGTTCACATATCTACAGGCTGAGTTTAATACTGTTAAATAAATTTCATTCTTTAAATAACCTTTAATGGCTTAAGTTTAACAGTAATAGATATATTGTGCAGATTTATTGTATCAACCAGTGGTATCAACTATCAATGAGTACCTATTAATCGTATAATTCATTGCAGTTGTCAGTAGCAGATGTGTCAATTTTCCCTCCTTTATATGTTAAAAGCGGCAAAATATTCAATTTTATGTAGACTGTAACCGTAATTCTGTAAAACTTAGAAAATGGGCAGATAGTTTAAAAAGCTGTTATTAAATAAAATGTATTGATATGGAAAATCGTTTATTCGTTTTACTAGGTGGCTCCATATGTGATTGTGACATTTAAAAACATAAATAAAAAAAATACAATGTCATTATCTACTACTATTTTTGGATTGCTTATAAAAATTGTGGAAATTGCTTATAAATTAAAATTAGAAGACAGGGTAAGCGGTGTCAATGAGGAGTACATTATCAGCCTTCAGTGTCTTCGTCTGGATGCTGAAGTGAACATTGTTGTATACCAGCTTGCAAGGTCTGTCAGGCCGGGCCATGAAGCATAGAGTGTAGAGCGCAGTCTCCAACTCGGGCGATGTGCCGACAAACATGGTAATCTCTGGAGCGTCTTTAGTCTCACTCAAGATTGAGTGCTGTTTCAGAATCAATCCTTTCTGTAAATAATCAAATACATAATATTTTTACCCCGTGTTTTAATTAATTCAAACTACTTTCTAAACAAAATAAGAGTAAAATAGCAGAGTATCGCATTTTTAGTGAAATTATAGCTGTTTTTTAGTAGGGCGAAGTTACTCTATCCAAAGATAAGAGTATGAAGTGGTTAAGAAAAAAATTATCACAAGCAATAGTTAGGATAAAAAAATCAATAAAGACGATTGACTGTACCCCGGGGAAGAATACGAATTAAATGACATGGCACTCTTTAAAATCGACCAAGAAGGAGGCTACAATGGAACAGCGTACCCGCGGAAAAATATTACCCTCCTCTCAGTCGGACAATAAAATAATTTTGTACTTAATATTCATACAAACAACATAACTTTGACCTTTCTGAGGCTGACTACAAATGCCTCAGAAAGGTCAAAGTCATGTTGTTTTTTTTTTTTTAAATAAGATACCATGAACGTTTAGACAGTTGAATTATCACATTACAGTAGGTTTGCAGTACTTACTCCACCCAAGTCCAGTTTGTCAATATGTCCAAGATAATTGGCTTTGTGGTCCAGCTCTCTCTTGGCAAAGAACAACCAGCTATGAAGACCTGAAAATTATTGTAAAAACCTTCAAAACCTTGTTTGTAACAGAAAAACTATATGAGTAAATGAGCTACTTTAATTTATTTTGATAATTCAAATTGATTGTTTATTGTAAAATTAAATTATGTAAATGTGATAAATTCTTACTTACCAAGAACTTCATTAGATTTCAATTCAGCCATGAAGATGTTTTCGAAAGCACAACTGCATTTACACAGGCCGGTCCAGTGGCGCGCGTACTTCGTGAACCAAATTTTTTTCAGTAACTCAACTTGTTCATTGTATTCGTTGAGTTGCGTCAGCCCTAAAATGACAAGACAAATAAATACTAACTGAATTAAACATGGACATTAACAAATCCAACATAGTTATATAAGACTAAAAAAGAATGTCTAGGCAAGATGAATTGTTTTTTGCACTAACTGCGCAATTAGGTGCTGTCACGTTATAAGAAGTTTGTAATAGTGTTATGAATTGGGCAAACTTACATTAATAATTTTGCCCAATTCATAAGTGGTTTTATTGTTATTTTATTAAATTAATATATTAAATATATTAGGTAATTTAAAATAAATTACCTTTGTTAACTAAAAACGTCATTAAAGTTCTTATGGGACCGGTGGCCAAGATTGTGTTGATGTATGTTGTTTGTTCCGACTCCTCCTGTAAATTTAAATGTAACGATTATTCATTATACAATTATTTATCAAGACAAATGAATAAATATCTTCCATTGTAAATGTTTTTCTAATAGGTTATCATCTGACAAAACAATAAAGATCCAAACAAGAAAATTGGTAACTGCAGAAACAAGCAAACAATAATCTGAATTATGTTAGCGATATAAAATTCCCTTATTTAATATAACAACATCTTAAGACATGGTCCTGAATTAGTCGTTGGTATTTTAGTCTTGAAACCGTGTTAACGCAGCGCCTAGGCTTATTTTGAATTTCACAGTCCGCGATCAACCTGAAATCGATCGCCATTGACTTGGACACTCGAGTCAGTAAGTGCTACATTTACTGGTTACTGACTTATAGCGTTCTTCGACGAAAAATAACATCTTATAAAGAACTGAATTTTTAAGAAATAAAGAGATTACGAAATTTGTGTAGTCTGCAAATCTATGCCTGTAAGGCGTGTTACATGTTCACAACCATGTGTTTAGCGGTGGAAAGCATATAAACAACAATGATATGTCTTACACATAATCTTATTTATATGTTTGGGTGTAGACAATGAAAATCGACATAGGCGTATCGCTTGAGTAAGAGTCCGTTTTAAAAAGGTAAAGGTTCGTCTTTTGCCGTTTTTCTTCCTTTTAAGCGTAAGTCAGATGAAACAGCGGCTCTTGTACGTGTATGGGTGGTATAGTCTATCACGTAACATAAAGTCAGACTACGGTTTGTTCAACGAAATGTCACATTCATGTCGCTACGACAAGTCACATTACAAATATATATATGTTTATTTCCGACATGTGAAATCTATGTTGATAACTATAAATTGTTATAATCAATAATTACTTAAACAGGTCTAGCTCTAAATGATTCACTAAGGCAAAGTGAGGAAAAACACACTTGATTTTCATGATGTCATGCTATGAAATCCGATCTTCTCATTCAGTAGATCATCCGGTAGTTGTATTACTAGATATAAGTGGTAATTTTAAGGCAAATATCCACAGTTAACTTCATATGACCATATATTTCGAAAAGATAACTTACGTTTGGTGTAACGAACTCTGGCCTTATGACATTCTTGTGATAGTTGTCGAAAAGAGCAACGAAAGGTCGAATTGTTGGCCCGTTCCATACGTTCTCTGGTACATTCAATAAGCTGCAAAACAAGTTTTTAATTGTATATAATCGTTTGGTTGTTCTTTTTATTTCAATTAAAAAATACGATTGCAATCTTTATAAAAGAATTATATTACTTTGCTCATATATTCAGTTTGTCTTTTAATATCACAATAAATCAATGAACGATCAACATTCTGACTAATGTTAAGGTTAGAGTACTTCATAGTTTCCATTGGTCATTACTTTTTTATGAGAAGATCTTGTGGAAACATCCATAGTTTACTCACTTTGATTGGGCCTCGTCGTTTTTGGAAATGGGGCTCGTTTTCCCTTGCAAGTTGACCTGGATGTAGTTGAGCGCATTGTTGATGTCCGCGTTGAACATTTCCTCGCTGAGTTTCAGTATGTCCTCGTCGGTGGTCGAGTCTTGCACCTGACGAAGCATATCTTCGTAACTCTTCTTCTTGGCATAGTCCACGACGCCTCCGACCACGGTGCCGATTTGCTGGAGCGTGTTGGTCGCCGTGTTCCCCTGCTGGCCCGTCACGGAATTGCTGATGAGGTTGGGCAGGATGTTGGAGAAGATTTGCCCGGCGGCATGTGCTAAATCATCGGCTCGGCACGCCGCCGTGCAAAACAGGAGGACCAGCGTTAGTCTCATATTCGTATGGAGGCTAGGACGTTAGTTCTAGCACGGTTGCGACGCACTAGTGATCTCTGCGCCCGCGCCCGCTAGCGATACGGTGCGACCTCAGGGTGACGTCATTTCCAGTCGCCTATATCGCTATAGATACGGCATGTTGTCGAGATTCAACTCGCGGATTTCCAGTTTTAGAAGTGACTATTGTTCAGCATAATCAATGCCAGTTGGTACCTTGATAAACAAAAATGACCTCGGCCTCTCGTTAAGGACTCACACGTTCGACAAATGCGTATATGTATGGACACAAATCAATCAATCCAACGCGTATCGTACATATGTTTTAAATGACTGGCACACTAGAGTTGTTAGTACCACCTCTGTTTATATTTGCTGATGCATTGTTGGTCAATGGCGTAATGTATGAGACAGTTATTGTTCATTAATAGAATCGACACAATCCCATATACGACTATTGTATTAAATAATAACATACGTACGAACGTCGTCTAGACTCGTGTCTCAATTCTATTGCTGGCGACGTGTCAGCCCTGTGATTCTCTCGATCTAAATATTTATAGTATAAGATACGGCTTCTGAAATTTATCGATCGAGCGATGAGCTGACTGATCTGAACTGATGAGATTTTATATTAGATAAGGTAATGTAGTTACTAATATCGAAGTCAAAACCAACTCAATTCTAACATTCTGCTGTACGGCAACATAAACTTGACTCATAGATCGCCAATCGTCAACGACGAGTTACGCAAGGGTTCAACCTAATTATTTTCATCATTCATTAAAATGGTTTCACCGATTTAACAGTGTTGGCCTCCTTGTGATTTATCAATGTACATATCATCTAATATAAAATCTCCTATCCTATAATCTTTGGTCCTGATCAAATAACAGATGAGGATATACATTCCTTATGCCTAATCCTAGACCATTACATAAGGCATGTTCAAATATCATCTAATATAAAATCTCCTATCCTATAATCTTTGGTCCTGATCAAATAACAGATGAGGATATACATTCCTTATGCCTAATCCTAGACCATTACATAAGGCATGTTCAGTTTATAGTAGGTAGTGGTATTAACAGTTACGTTTTGGCATCTTTTTTTTGAACATACATGAGTTCCGAAATATCCAATTCCAATTCAATCAAAATAATGTACTTTTACAAGTAATATCAAAGTTTAATTGATGTTCGATTTTTAAATTTCCTTGCCGTTCAGCAAAGAGTTAATATTTCAGTAGCTTGTCGAACCCTAATATTTAGTTATCAAATGATGATGGAGACACCTTAGTTAATACAGCATTGTGAAGTGTCGATAAGTACAAAAAGAAAGTTATTTGAAAAGAAACATCAGAAGCAGCCGGTTGCAGGCGAACGCGCGCGTGTAATGCAAAACTTGCGTGCCGAGACGTACGCCGGGAAACTCGTATCTTACTCGATGTATAATGCATCGGAACCGCCGATTGAACTGATTTAGTGTCGCACAAGAAACGCTATTGATCGATATTGATCGGATTTGCAATCATGATGGCATTAGTATCTATATATGTACTTTTTGTTAAATTCCTCCGCAGATATATTCTGTATTTGTTTGGTTAAACATCTATGCTCTCACTGGACAGGTGAGAGTTATATCGTATCAACAACTCACCACACATAGTTTCACTTGCGCCGCTAGAGAGGGTCATTGGAACCTTGTCTTCAGACCGTCAACAGCGTCAGCCTCAGTCAGCCAGGGCACTGCACGCCCTCCTCTTTGAACAACAAATATTTACAATCAAAAACACTATCCGAAACTTAGTACTTACTACTAGCATAAAATTGTTTTAATAATTATATGAACGTAAATATTACTAATATAGTATAGTGCCAAACGTGATTAAGACTCGTCATTTTCCAAAGAGCAACAACAGAATACATTTTTTTAAATAAACGTGAGACATATTTGTATTCGCAAACTATTTCAGTCCCGTGTCACCCGAGTGAATTTCCATTAAACAGATTAAAAAGAAATATAAAACATATACAAGTGACCCGCCCGCCTTCGCACGGGTAACACTAATTAATTTTGTTGGTTGTCCGATTGCTATAAAACTTCACAGGAACAATCGCCGCCGGGCCGATTTGAACATTTCCTGTAGTTGTATAGATGTAGAAGAAGTGAGAGAGGTGTGTCAGGATCGCGTCGAATGGAAATCCATGAGCCTATTCCTCTGGGAAAAGGGCGTGAACATATATTTATTTATTAACCAATAAGACTTGCTTCTGGCAGAAGCTTGGCTTCCCTCAACAGCTATCCAATTTATGCTTGCTTTATCACTCAAAAGTCTTAACAAACCCGGAGTCCGCTATTCACTGTTTCAAACCATTCTATTTGAATAATTCAACACCACAGAATGACACACGAAAACAAATTGTTATGCATTGTTCCTTTGTTCGTATTTCGATAGAACGATGACATTATCGATTCGGCTTGCATAAGTAATAGAACAAACAAGAAAACTCATACAACCATATTTTAGTAAACTAAACGTTACTTGACACATATAACTTTTAGACATTTTTGTGATAATTTTTATGATAATAAAATACATGTATTTATTTAAATAAATACATGTATTTATTTAAATAAATACATGTATTTATTTAATGTATCATCATATATCAATTATGACAAAATATGAGGACTCAGCAGAAGGCAATGGACTAGATATCCTAGTTATATATAAAATATAACGGCTGTCCCCCACAAATAAAAAAAAAATGTTTTTGTACTAGGATTACAAAGTTTATCGATTGTTTTTTTCTATGTAAGAATTATATAAAAAAAGTCAAACATCAAATAAAAACTGAATCGAATCCTAAGCATTGCATCTACAAGAAGTTATTTATCAAATAAATAATCTTAAAATATGAAATCAATTTCTCGAATATAAATTGCAAATAAATAGTTGTTCGTTACAATTATTCAAACATGTTTATAACTTTCATAACCTCAGTTCACTCTTCGATGTCCGTAAGACAAGTTATCGTTCGAGGTTAACTAGCAAAGGTCATCTCGAGCCAAACATGACGTGAACCTCACGTCGGACAGTTTAGCTACAATTTTGCCGAAAACATTTGCCAGGCGGTTCTCAAGTCTTGTTAGTTGGTATTGAAATACAAGTGCAGTTGCCCGTATACATTACTGTGACAATATGAAGACTTTCACGTTTGTTTTAGTATTCTTCTTTTATTATGCTGAATGTAAGTATTCATTTAAAACTATTATAAATATGGACTATAAGAATATAATACTGATATGATTTAATTGTTCGCATAGTCAATATTTGACAAAACTGTTTTTAAACAAAGACAACAAACAAAGTTTATAAACGTGTCCAGAGATATTTAATTACTTTAAATTATTTACTTGACGTTTATTGATATTTGTGATACAAACGTAATGCAGTATTATTATACATTTATCTTTTTTTTAGGTTAGATTTCTGTTGATATTTTCCTTCTTTATTATTTTGTTTACACAAGACTTGCTCTGCTGTTAGGAATGTTATATATTATTTTAATTTAAAAAAGTTATTGTTAGTTAACAATTAGTGATTTTTTTTTCGTCTTACTTAAATTAGAGATAAATTTGTACTTAAACATATTTAAAACAAATATACATAGACATAAAACGTAGTAACAAAAAAACTTAGGGGCTCCACGTTCGACATGGAATTTGACTGTTAGAGTTTAATTTCCGAATCAATAAAGATCCGTTTTTGGGATTCAGTCTAAAAATATATTTTAAGGTTTATGCCCAATCTGTTGCTATTACAACGTTTTATTATCTGTGACATTAAATATGAAGTAAGGGAGGTGAGTGTGGAAGTAAGTGAGGAACTAAAATGTTACATTCCCCCTGTAATCAATAATGAATTGTAACAGGCTAAACTGATGATATATTGGCACTTGGTTAATTATTGTTTGAAATTTCCAGGTCGTAAAGTATATGCGCCTATTGACAAAAATGCAAACCTGGCATTCATTAACATGGAGTCTGGGGGCATGAAGCCTGGTCAGCGGCCGGCAAATCCAGCACCAGCGGTCCCAGTCCCAACATCTGCACCAGCTAATGTTGCTCCTAAACCAGCACCTGTACAACCAGTCGTACCAACTACCATTAAAGCTGTGCCAGCAGTAAAGCCCGCTCAGACTACTCAAGCGCCACACCAGGTCAAACCGGTACCCGTGAATCCAACCCCAGCATCTAAGCCCATCACAACCCCAGGCCCCGGCAGTGTGCAACACCTTATCAACTTCTACGATAGCCAGGGTAAAGCCAGCGTAATACGCCCCTATAGCTACAGTCAAGCCGTGAAGCAAGGCTAAATAATTAGTTATAAGTGATATTTTAGTCATATATTTAAAACCATTATATGTATTGATTTCTATGATTTTTGTTTAATATATATGTTATTTTGATTGAAATTATCTTTAATTTTAAATAACAGTCACAGTTAGTTGAGAGTTTGAAGTTTAATGTGGATTTTAGTAAAACTCATCTACGATTTTAATTAAGGTTATATATTATAATTCAAAGGAGTGTCACGTTTTGGTATGACACCACTCGACGATAATATGATTAAGATCATTATTACTGACCTTTTGAGATATTAACGCTATCTATACTTTAAATAAACAAAATAGCCTCAGCTGTGTATTTAGAGAAACGCTGGGTTTCATATATACATTTATTAAACAATTCGTGCAATGTTTGTTTTATTCTTTTTTTGATAAAGTATAACTTCCATTAATATCAACTAAACTATATTTAATTTCAAGATATCTACATATCTTTATATAAAATTTGTTGTATTTATTTAGTGCCGGATAGTGACTTTTGTCGTACCGCACTGATACCGTAATGCTTTTAACAACCTTTTTGTATACAAATTAGAATTCATACAGTCGAACTAGATCTAGCCTTATTTATGTTATATTAACAATGGTAAGGCATTTTGCGAATCATTGTATTGATTGTCAAATTTATTGCAGGCGCTTTAATTTAAGTTGAATGAATAAATTAAATTGAATGTTTGAATTAATCAGCGATAATAAGCATAATATGCTAGTAGTAGTTTTAATTAAAACAAGAGGTAATTCGGTGTATGTAAAGTGACTACCAATACCGATAAATATACGCAAGGACTAGACTTGCAATCTCCTAGAAGTTTTTATGCAGGAAAAGATTAATATCATCATCTCCCTGCCTTGTTCCCAGGTTATGTTGTGGCCACAGTATTGTGTACAAGTTTGTACAGCCGACCACCTGACTGGCGCCAACCCTCCTTAGGAATAAGGAAAAAAGGAATATACGCAAGGAAAATAAGACTACCTAACATTAATATGAATGATTCTGAAATAAATGAATTTAATAATAATAATAACTAACCGCACCACGGTTAAACTCAATAATAGTACCTGTACTGCAAGTCTAAACTCACTCTGTGAGGACGTCGAATTTCTTCAATCGAGCCAGCCTCGAGTCAGCCAACGTTGGTTAGCTCTACCGCTGTCTCTCGCGGAATTCTAGGATTTACAATTTATAAGGTACAGGTACAGGTCAACAGCGACGCAGCGTAGGTAGGCCCACCACACGATCGACCGATGATCTGTGAATGTTGCCGGAGCGCACTGGATGAGGGCAGGGGCAATCTTCGTGAAGAACAATATAAGCGACGAACATCGGCTGAAATTAAGACGAAATTTTGAAGATGTGTGTTTACGTCATAATGCATTAATTTCTGTATTAGATTAAATACGTTCTGACGCAACCGTCTTATCTTACACTAGCAACACGCCCTGCTTCACTCAGATAGTAGAAAAAATTATAACCTACAGTAGTCACTCATAGAAGAGCTTTCTATTGGTGAGAGAATTATTAAATTGATTAAGTAATTTTTGAGTTTTTAATTACCTACTATTTGTAACAATGCTAGTTAAGAAATACGAATGATGTCGCTAAATTTAAATGCTATAGAATTAATGCAAGTATACATAGTGTACAGTAACGACAAAGGACACTCTCCAACGGATCAATTACAGTTGAAATCGCTCTGTTCCCGTCAGTGAAAGTTATACGAGAATGCCGTTTCGCGAGGGTTGGTACGCTTTTACTGTTCGTACTTGCTGTTTCTAGGTAATGCTCATTTGAGTTTCACTAATCTCGAGATAATGAGTCAATAGAATTAAAACTTAGTTCTGATGTTAGGCTCTGATACTTACAACACTTTCTATTGTAAAATATCCCCCGATAAATAAAGTGAAGGTACCCGTTGGGAATTGTATTCTGAAATCACTCCAATTATTACAGTTTCCATGATAAACTTAAGAACTGAATATGAGAACAATTGAAAGTCAAATAAAATTGCATCTTTATTGTGTTAAAATAATTTGAGTTATCCTATTAACATAATACTAAGATATGAAGAAAGAGGTAGTAAAGAAAGGAGGTAATAAGAGTACCCAAACGTATGTATATGTAGATATATATATATATATATATGATGAACTTGAAAAGATGTGTCCCAGACTCGTGTCAAATAGAATAGTGTTTCTCTACCACATCGAGGTTACGGATGTGGGAGTTTCTTTATTACTTTTTTAGTTTATAATAAATAACGTATTTAAGATCCAAAGCTGTTGTTTTTATCTCTCAAATAAAATCAGTATTAAGATTATGTTTTCAAACAAAAAAATATACAAGATGACGTTACGCTTTCGCTAAGTGAGACGCAGTCTTATGAATTAAAGAATGCATAGTAAACTTCCGCGTGTTAATTATATACCTACCAAGCTCGTGTCGTACAATTTCTTTTTCATTTTAATTAAGAAAGTAAATCTACTCATGGTCAGGAAACTCGGCGCTTAATGAGATTTGGTTCATGTCAAAAAATATTCATAATTTGATTTGAATGTTTTGTTTAGATTTGTTCTGTGAAAACATCTCAATAGTATAATGGCATTCGTTTTAAATATAGTTGTAAGAAGTAAACGAATGCTGAACTAATTATCTAGGCGCCCTTATCATGAAAATCAATGTAGTTATCCTAACTGCCACCGAGTTGCATAAGTAAGTCGACTCCTCTGAACAACTAAATAGCGCCTGATATAAACTCCCATGAATCAGTTTATTCATTCAAAAGCGACTTTATTGGTATTTTTGGTCCCGTGTTCGATATATTTTTTTTTCAATTATTGAGATAAGTTTATTTTTGTACGACCTAGTTGTCTTTCTTGGCCAAACTTGTTTAATATAGTTGACAGAAATCTACAATATGATAAATTAAGAACAAGTGAGTCATAAATCGACACCAGACAGAAATACACCAGATATTGTTGTGAGTGATTTCCTTCGATATTAAGACATTAAATATAAGACTGTCTGTATATTGGTTGGTGTCACCATTTATATTGTACATACTTTTAACTTTATTCAATAACATTTGGAGAAACAGAATTACTTAAATGGTTCATGTTAATAATATTTATAATATGTACATACATTGTGATATTAACATTAACTAATTTGAAAATCAAAATAACTTTCACCAGTGTATTACATCATTAGGCCAGTAGGAAGTGGAGACAGAATTTGTCATCTGAATTAACTTTTCACACAAACTTAGTTGGACCATTAGTAAGCCAAACTTTTTTGCCCATAATACAGAAAAGCTTCTGAGAAGTAATCATTGCTCGAAAATTGCTAAACTACTATTGCAATGGCAAGGGCACATTGATGATGAAAAGGCCTCCCACAAGATGGATTGATGATCTGATCAAGTTTGCAGGAGTCCACAGAAGACAGATGCCACTTTAGTTCAAACATTTCGTGGAAATCTTGCCAATTTAACAAGACCAGGATTAGAAATTTCTGAGATTCTATCCATGTCGATTCACTATTTCAATAATCTTACATTCTAACCTGAAACATTTTTATACGTTACACCTGTATACATTTTTCTTACATTATTTATGTGGCTAAAATTTCGACGTATTCAATTGCCTCTTGTATTTTGAAATTCCAATCAAAACCAACAATTATGGTTTGAAAGAATACAAAAATACTAATACAACGATGACACAATATGATTATGAATTAATTTCATAATGGTAGACATAAAAACATTAGTATTAGTGCGATGTCCGCTCGAGAACCCTAAACAAGAAATGTGCTACTTTCACCTTCGTTTGAGTGAGTGTTGTGTTACGTCAGCAGGACCCTCTGCAGCGGTCCGCCGCTCGTTGTGCAACTGTCCCCATTTTTAGCGAACAATAACAAATGTGAGTCATTAATGTTACGTCGATGTCGGTATAGTTCCTTACTTAGACGCCGACGCTAAAAAAAGACCTTTCTTACGTCTTTTTTTGATAACACAAGCAATTTAAATAATTAATTAGTTTTATTTTTGGAAGAATTTACATTTGGAAATAGTTGTCTCATGTAAAAAGAAATAAAACGATCGCAAGGCATTTGGATGATAATACTAAGCGTCGACTCAAAGTGAAACCGGAACAGACAGTAGCATAGCATAGTGACAAAAGCAACCGAAGGTAGCCATCGAATTGGTCTTAGTATAGAAGAGACGTTGTTAGGTATAATATTCCTTGATAATAAACATAGATCTGAACGATTTTCTTCTATATTGACGACTATATTGGATCCTTAAAATAGTCGTAACGACTTTACTATACCATGCTTTTTAATTTTTATGACTATGAAAAATTCAGCATTCTAACCCGTCTAACTAATGGACGACTCGGTAAATTAAGTTGGTGAGTAATTGGTCTACAACAATGCAAAGTAGAGTCGCGCGTTTCTATACTTGTGTTCGTATAAACAATAGGCTAAGCCAATTGCGGCGGCGGCGTGTACTTTTTAACTGTCTAACTAATCTGCAAACAATGACTAGAGGCCATTCTGTATCTGTGCAGTGTTATTCTCGGATAAGCGAAAGTGTCTAGGTATTTTGTGTGAAAATATAATTTCAATTAAATGATACGTGCCTCAGTGAAATTTGGTTAAATCAGATTTTAAATCGGTCCCGCTGCAATTTTTCAGATTGATTTATATTAAAGGGATCCCAAAAAACAGTTCTAACCGGTGTAAAAACTAGATCCTCCTCTAGAAGGTTCTAGTTTTTACACCAGCTTTTACA
>JWHW01034520.1:11978-22478 GCA_000931545.1 Papilio glaucus | reverse complement strand
TTTCCTTTTCCCCGCCCCTTCTCCCCGTCCGACTTTGAACAGTTCTTGTTCAAATTATATTGGCATGTAGAAAATTAGGTCCTTTCATATATACATATTATATATAGGATTTCATAGCCTTATCTAGACAGAATTTTAATGTAATCATATTTCATTGTTTGTAAATTATGTGTTCATAAACAATGAAGTATGTAAAGCCACAATATACAAAGAGTAGGCTTATCCAAGTATACTGTTAAAATACAGACGTGTATATCCGCTCATTCTCTATTAACTTTTATAGTGGCTGAGCTATTGTCGTACGTAAGCACTTAAAACAAAACTTAATTGTTCCAACTAAACATCGAATTACCGCCTGTTCCGCAATGTAGAGCTGCCGTGGCCCAAACTTTAAATACTTACATGTAGATATTTAATGTTTTAATGTAATAAGATCTTAACTATCTTTATAATCCTCCTACTACTACTACTACTATATATAATAATAATATTTTAAACGCGAAAGTTTGTAAGTATGGATATATGGATGTTTGTTAGTCTTTTACGTAAAAACTTTATATGAAACGGATTTTAATGAAACTTTACAATAATATAGCTTACATAAGCTATAATTTATAAAGATTATGTGTGACTTGTCCAAAATATAACGATAAAAAATTCCGCCATATGCGAGCTATTCTGGTGTGCGCTGCAAAAACCGTTAGAGTTACATGTATATAATTAATAATGGAAATGTTTACTTTAAATAATTCTACAAAAAAGCCCGCGACAACATATATCTATCTTTTATGTGTAAGTCATAATCGCCAAAATAGTCTATTAATTATAGGGCGGAACGAAGTTTGCCGGACCAGCTAGTAAAATATAAATAAACTTCTAAAATGCCATCAACGTTCCTCTTCTACCGTCATTTTATGCGTAGCAACTGAATCTATAAATTTCTTTCCATCGGCCTCCTAGAATCTGGTCCTACGCCAGTTTAACTAATCTAGATATCGAGACTTGTACGGGAAAGTCTAGTCGAGTCCTGATTAATATTCACACAAAGCGTCGATACATAAGCCGTATGTTAATTAAATAGAACTGTTTCAATATTTCTCCAATATTTTAACAAGACACAGATTCTATTTATAACAACCGGGAGTGGATCACACGCCTATCGACTTAAAGTTATTGAGGTTAGTAATATACTTATTAAATTGATGTCAGTAAAACACTAATTAATTTATTGATAGAACGTGATAGTTAAAATAAATAAATATACGCTCACGCCCGTAACCTAGCGGGGAAGGCAGAGATTACGGATTTCCCTTTGGTGCGATCCTGGAACACCTCTCTCACTTCTTCTGCATCGACACATCTACTTATATCGACCTTCTTTAGTATGTTACTAATCTGATCGATATAAGTTCTCCTAGGACGTCCCCTACCAACGCTGCCACTCACTTTTGCAACATGAATTTGTTTCGTTACGCTCCCTCCATTCATCCTATCAACATCCTCCCATTAGAAATAAAGAAAATCATAATGCTGATCGGTATCGCGATCATTGAATGATTAGTTATGTATCAAACAAAACATTTAGAATACTTCATCGTTAGGTGCGTTTTGGATTGAATACGGAGTCATTAGGTTTAAAAATTGCCGGGTATCGTCATCATAACATGTTCTATAAGGTCCATAAAATGATATTTCTAAAACAATTCTTCGGATTTTCAAAGCAGTAAACATTAGAACGTGAGATTTGCTTTCCCGGCTATAGGTCTGTATTTTATTTGATTATGTAAAAAATTGTTTTTTTTATCAATAAACAAGTGTGTACTTGTTTAACGCATTAAAATCGAAATAGTTAAGTCTCCTGTCTTCAGTCAGTCAGCTTTTTTAGTGATATAATACAAAAAAACAATATTAAAATATCACTGAGGGTTCGTAATTAAAGTTGATTAAACATATTTTATTATTTTTTTATTAATGAAAAAACAATCTTGAACATTTTAATTAGGGGGCAAAATTTTATTTACTTCGTAAGTGATTAAGTACAACGAATAACATTTTAAGTTAATTTATCAAATGCTATTACGAATTCACGTAAAGAATCAACCATAAATTGTCATTTAATTGCAAGAGCAAGCGGATCACCTGATGTTAAGCCACCGCTAGCCTACCCATAGACATCCGAAACAAGCAAATGAGTCACAGATACGTTGCCTACCTTTAATGGACAGAGGAAGGGTTGACAGAGGAAGGGTAGACAGAAAAAAGGATGTTTCCTTTCCTATCCTTCCCTTTCCCATCGTATCCTTATTAAAAAAGGATGGGAAAGGGAGGAGGAATGAAATTAGAGGTACTTTTATATAAAAAATATACATATTAATAATCATAACATAGAGTAGTATTTTTGGTGCGTGCGGTTATGCAATCGGCGTCAGGTAATTGAATCGAGATTCAGAGATCGATCAAAGTCAATTCGCTGCTAAACGAGTCGCTCAATCGACAATCGTCGCACTATCGAAAGTTACCAGACTCCGTACATCGCCAATGCCAAGTGCGGTGAAGAAAGCGATCTGCCCAGCTTCCCAGGCGCACCATCTGACATATCGTCATCTCACCTCCCCATGTATGGCCGGCCGCTCGAAAGAAAGAGACTACTGCGTGCTTAAAAGAGAAAGTGGGACGCGTTACGTTTCTCGGTGCCATAAACATGGGCATCGAACGTTAAAGTCGATGGATATCATCTTTGAATATCCTTAGCTTTAAAATTAGTTGGTATTACTTTTGAAATAGGAGTGAGTTTTGTTTGTATTGAATGGCGTGCAGGTCGGGAGTTCCGCCATTGATACTGAGATGCAGAATTCGAGGAGCGTTGAACTGCAGCGGAGAAAGTGTTGTGCTGCGTAACCTTGAGCCCGCGTCGCCACGCCGAATCACCTAATAGATACGTCACACTTAATAATGCGCGCACCGCAGGTGTAGGTCGATGTCGAATTACACTGATTGACTGTCAAAATACCAAAACTATTTAGATACCAATCATCAGGCTAGATTTATTTATAAAATTTATTTTAAAATAAATCTAGGCTTATGGCTGGTTATCTAAATAAATGAAAATAGATTAACACATAACATGCGATATTCCAATTATAGTAGTTTCGACTAAGCAGTTAGAGCGGCAAATTTGATTTACATTTCTTAGGATATTTGAGACTGCGCCGCGCTCATAGATGGCCGTTTAGAAGTTTTCATCCGTGCAATCCCACATAACTCATCTTATCACCCAGCGTATATTTGAAAATGGAAATCTTGTCATTTTGTTGTTCTTGCCACCAACAATGTTCAACTAAGTATAATTTATGTTTATAATCATTTATTTTTATTTATTATTTAATTACACATTTCTTAAACTAAACTTTTAATATGCCATTTCTTGTATGTGGGTAACATAGCAAAATGGTTTTTATTTGTTGAGAGTTAGTTGAAATCGATCAAAAGAACATCATCAATAATTATATGAAATATGATGTTGTTCGCTATAGTCACGTAACACAGCGAAAGTCTTGTGGTTTTATATGTTAAAAATAATTACGAATATATTCAAAACTAAATACAGTTTCAAACTTTTCATTTCATTTTAACAACATTACACGTAGTGCGTCTCGCTGTCAAGCCACAATATATTTCGTAAAGACATTACTTAGAATCTACTCATACGTTAGGATCGGGATTTGACCTTAAATGAAAGGGCCTATGGGCCTATCCATCCAACAACTTTGAGTAGTCACCAACTGGGCATACATCTATCTAAATTGATTGACTAGCGTGTGTTTGTCACTTAGATTATTATTTCTAAAGTCTTATTCAAGAAGTTGTTTATCGTTCTTGATGTCTTGAGTACGACATACAAAAATGTCGTAATTAAATTTAGTGTATCCATTTATATCTATCTATAGTCTAGTGAATTGAAAAAATATATTAATTTGATGTACCACGTTATCTGTTCAGTGTAGTGTTTTAATTTGATTTCAGAAAAAGTGTTTAAATTAGTGTGTATATCTAAAATACAACGAAGAGCGAACGGACACTTTCTTATAGTTCAAAAATCCGTATCGTTATTTTATATTCGCTCACTAATACACACGAATGGTTTACAAGCAAATCCGCCTCATTACGTGACTGGAGTATCAATCAGGGACACGGCGTGTATCGAGGTATTGAGGCAAGAATTTGGCGTTAGGAGATTATGCGGCCACACGCCGCCGTCTCGGCGATCTCAGATTTCTTTTGTGTACGTAGAAAACAACAACACACAAAAACATAACAGCATTTAAAAGCTTTTGTCACGTTTTGTATATTAATACTAATTTTTTCAGATACTTTTAAAAATAATTATACCGATGATTTTGATCTAATAGACAGAGATTAAGGATTTTCATTTTGCACGCTTGTTGCTTTAGTTTTATGCATCTTCATGTAACATATTTATGGGTCTCGTATTTTAATATTGTCTATGTTATATTTGATTTATTATTCTAACGCTACAAGAAATGTAGCTGATATAATCAGAACAGTTTTTATTTTTAAGTGAACACTTCTTAGGCCGCGATAGATGATATTTGGTAGGAAAATCTTATAGTATCGCGTGAACATGCTCAACATTGAATTTTTTTGCATTTATTTTTCTTGTATTCAATTTTGAATTTTATTGATAAGATACATGGGTTTATTTTTGTTGATTATTTATTTTGAACTATTGTCGCCCCTTCCCACTTTTTACTTCTATCGATAGTCCTTATGTTTTGTTGTTGTTGTTGTTTTTTATACAACAGTAACTTATTTTTATGAGTTAAAGAAATGAGAAAGGCATTCAAAATTATTCAACGCAGCTATAATTTTTAAGAGACGAAAGTCAGCAAAACTAATGATGCACTCTGTCTCATAGATATTCAATAAACGTGTTGATGCACGATAGCAATTTATACGGTTACGCTTCAATAGTGCTCGATTATTTTTCCGTTTTTGCATACACATGAGAAGATGTCGAGAGAAATCTGTCAGAATGTGAACGATAAAACTGAACTGAATCTTAATTGAAAACAGATCGTTAAAATATCGCGGATATTACTTCTCTTTGTAAGTACAAAACTATTACCAAACTATGAAACATCATAGCTATGTTTATAATCATAGAAAGTTCTATATTCATAAACATACAGAAAAACAGTTATTACTTTTAGGATACATTGAATTAACTGTAGCACTTTCGCGTTATCGGCACTATTGCGCTCAGATGATGTGTCAGAGTGACAGTTTTGCACATATGATCTATCTATTTTCGAAATCTACCTTTAAACTAACTCGAAGCGTCGGTAAACTCCACATCCGGCAATCTTGACATACAAAGTTCTCTACGATCGAAATCGTTGGGTCGTTACGATATGAAATAGTCAAGGGCGCCGTGACACCTAGGTCACAGTGTGAACATCCTACTCACTTTCTAACGACGCTGCAAGAATAATGGCGGAGTGATATTTTTGGGTCATTCCTAATCATAAATTCAGTTTAACATACGAGGGCGTCTCATTAGCGACCAATTAAAAGTGCTTGTTTTGCGAGGCGAGAATAAAAGCTAAAACCTTCAAACACATACAAAATACTATTCACGTTTACTCTTTATATAACAAATTAGTATATTATTCTTCAGTAACGAGTAATTTTCAAATCGGACAAATCGGTAAAACGTAAATTCGTTTTAGATAACCCAAAAATAAGTGTATTTTTGTGAGAGCAATGATTTGAGATAAATTCGGTCATAGAATATTCCAGCATAACGATTATAATTATGTATAACTAGATATTATTTCGAATCCAATATAATACAATATCTACAATAACTTTTTCTGTAACCATAAATGTTTTTACATGAAAAAGTGAATGTGTACTAAGGACGTAAGAATATTTTATACTTCTTTTGAGGTCCGAAACAAAAAAATAACAAAAAATTATTCCGTGTGCCAGTACACTTCGCTTGTTCAAGTCGTTAAAAGCATTTGCTTACGCTTTAATTATATAACTTGGAATTATTGGTAAATGTAAAAAGTGTTTATTGGTTGCCATGGTAACACCATGAAGTTGTTGTGGATTTTAGGCGTCGCGCATCATTAAAATCTATTTTCCCAAACGCACCCAAAGCAGTATAACTTCAATAAACATAACTTTTAAAAAATAATTTTAGGTAGTTGATATTACCAATACATAATTTTACAATTTTTTGATAATATTTCACATAGTTAATGTATTTACATTATATAAGCTTATTAAATCTACATCTACATCCACATTTATCTAACTACTTTCTTTAAATTTAACCACAAACAGAAATAGAAATCTTTTTCGAAGATTCTACAGATAACGCAAAACATTGCACTGCTTTTCTCACCGTGATTTGGCAAGTATTACGATCGTTAAGGAGAAGAAAAAAATAAGAAATGTCTGCGGCCAGTATACTTGCCGTACGCTTACTGGCAGTGCACAATCATAACGGCACGTCTAGAAAACTGACGATTAAATTGTCTTTATTCTTCTTGGTATTGAAAAGTGTAACCAATTATGAAATTATCCATTATAAGCCCGCGCTATGAAAAAGTTGATTGTTATACAAAATGGTGATTATAAATGACGATTGTATCGACTTGCACATGAGTGTGGATAGAAAAGGAAAGTTTAGTAAAAAGCCACGAGTCACGACACTTTTTGTCGATCATCTCGTGTGAAATTCGATGACTTTATTTTTTGCATGTATAATAATGTGCACAATGATAAAACATCGCGCAATTATTGCCAGTAATAAACGTATAAATATTTATGTTTGTGGTTTTATACCAAGATGTTCGGTATAAAAAAATAAATTTGAAAAATTCTCATTTTTAGCTTGTTATTCTACTTGAAAGGCTATTTTTATATTCTTCTTTTTAATCTGATTAATTTTGGATTAACTAGATATGTTTTATCTTTTTAGTTTAATTTTTTTATTATTCTTAGCTGTTTTTTTACTTTTACTTCTTTAACCGAGTTAGACGGTATTTGGTAGGCTAAACTCTTATCGGTTCGCGCGAGCACCATGAGTCAGCATTATTTTCTAATATTGTTGTGCCACCACCTGTTTTGAGTTTTTTTTTAATTCTTTGTGGATAATACTTAATATTTTTTCTAGTCTTCTATACCAAGTAGCTTAATTTAAAAAAATAATAATATACTTTCTTCTTAGTTTTTAATTTGAAATAATCGTAGCTCATAAAACAAAGCAACTTTCACTGAAATTTAGACGTTGATCTATGTGCGAGTACATTGGATAAAGCTGTCCACTGTCTAAATTGACGGCAACTAATGACTGTTTTGACAGAGCAATCAGTTCCACAGTTGAGCAATAATTGTAATTTCACAGCATTCCGTTGTTGATCCCGAAAATAAAATTGTTCTGCTGGGATAGGTAGATACATAAAACCTTCATTTAAAACGTCGGTTGCCATAGTAATGTTTCATGTTTTGACAATAACAACTTTTTGTCACAATTTTACATATAATCCGAAGTAATTATAAGCGGAAACATCTCACAAAAGTTTTCAGCGTAGAAAATAAGAAACGAGTGCGAAGCCGCGGGGAACAGCTATTGAATACTATAAAACAATTGTTCTTTTGATATTTAAAATTTTCTAGCTGAAAATATTTACAGCCAATGATATTTTATACTACTTTTTGTATTATAATATCATCGTTTAGCTATGTTTTCTATATTCTATCACGGAATGGTAGGCAGAGGGAAGATACGTCATCTTTAATCATTTGTCACGATTACTCGTTTCGGATCAAAACGAAACCAACTGTTGTAACTGAAATATTTGCGTTAGTTCTATTAGTCGTTGGTTTTGAGTATCCTAAATTGATATAGTACACAAAAGGTGATTTTGCGAAACTTGTGTCCGTTACTAGTTAAGAAGTTATATCACATATCATGTTCGAGCATCAAGGAGCTTTATGTAAAGAATTTACTTTTAAATCTTAAAGCATATCGATTTTAACTAGGCAGTTCACTTGCAGAGATAAATATTCTGGTAGGATTTTGATGGATCGGTCTGGTAATAATTTAATATTCTGACTAATTGAGCACGGGCGTCTGTAATGGGAAGCTATTATAATAGTACACGTTTAGATCATATGAAAATAGAAAATGCTCGAGGGTCCGCTTTCTTACGAGTAACTAACCCGCAGCCTAGTTCCAGTCAGGTGGGTGCAGCCGCCGAGAAAAAATCACCGGCAACGAGACGCGTCACGAAACACATTGAGTTGGCTCACCAATGATATTTTCGCGTGGACAGGTTTTATCTAACCTCCTTTGTTATGTTTTATTTATACCTTTGTTTTTTTTTTATAATTATAGACTTTAAGGTAGCTTAAAAAGTTCAAAGTTGAATTAGTTTTACAGTTTCATAATTATACAAGTATTTCTATTTCACGTGGAGTATAAAACATGAACGTTTGTGAATGTGACATTATTGTAATCGAATATGAACGGGAAATTATTATTGTTAATGAACATAGTTTTAAAATTTATTCTTTATAAGAGTAATGCACTCGAAAAGGATTAATTAAAGATTGTTTGTTGAAACATAGTACAAACAAACACTTCAGAAGAAAACTGGTATATTTTAGTAGTTGCAATTGTAAATGCAATTATTGCAATTGCAATTAACAACCCAAACGTTGCATTCTAAACATTGTGATCTTGGATGTATAGAAAGTGTGAGGTACTCCTTAGTTTACTCTCAATTCCTACGAGTATATAGTAATCATTTTAATCTCTTGTGCGATCATGATGGCGACTTAGATCCTCAACACATTCACTCTATAGCGAGAGCTACGTGCTATATCATTCACGCAGATTTTTAAACCAAGATCCCTAAATTACAAGTGAAACATTATACATTAAGAATTATGATACTCAAATATTCTCCTGTAACGTTTTACTATTTGTCTATCGTAACGATAATAATAATTTTCGTCATTATAGTATAAAATGATTTTGGCCATACATTTTATCTAAACAAAATAAACCGTAAAGAGAAAATACGAACAACGGCTTTTAATTTCCTTTGTGAAATGTCCCAAATTTTACGCATTTAAAAAAATGATAGTATTTTACTTACTTTAGCATAAAGTTTCCAATGTTTTAGAAGATTAAATAGTAAGTGAGATGTTTCGTGTTCCGTTACATTGACTTAATATGTCCAATAGCAAAACAATCTTGGAGACTCGATTCGAGATGAGACTTTCTAACCAGCGAGCAGGTAGAGTGTAGGGTGAAATCGGCGGCGCGCCGCGCGCTCGGCCGCACGTCGTCCGACCTGCGTTCCATTGCGTTCCAATCATAATATTTAAAAAAAATCTCAATCTTAGGTGGATAATTGAAATATATTAAATCTTGTCCCCACAACTAGGCTAATGTCAAATTATGATAAAGACTAAAGAACGTAACCAATGATACTATTATACGCTAATAAGACTATCAAAAATAGAACACTTAGAGTACAATGAAATATTAGCTCGTCTAGTTGTCGCCAATGGTTCTCCCCATCGACTCATCGGAAATAAACATAGACCAGGTCCTTGGAAAAGGACTGTCAAAACCAACGGTCCTTCGAACGTTTTATCACCCAAATTATTTTATTAAACAATGAGCAACATGTTAGCGAAAAGTCCTAGCGTTTTGTAATACATAATCGTACTTATCTTTAAAAACATACATTTCACTGTGTAAAGATGTTTCAGTTATGACGTTAATTATTAATCATTGCTCAATTATTATTATTTCTATGTAAACTGAAGTATGAAGTCACGATAATAGTAATACTTGACCTACCCCTAAATTAAATTACCGATTCAAATCTCATAAGGCACCATTGGATTTTTTAATTAAAATTATTTTCTTTTCAGTTACGATGGTGTTTTGAGTGTAGTGTTTTGAGATAACTCATACAGTCCGGCAGTAAAATTGCCATTTTTGTTATTTTGTACTCGTGTTTTGATTGAAAATGATTTCATAATATTTCATAATATATTTTTTTGTAAATTGTAAAAGACGTAAACGACGAATAATGATAGAATATAGTGTAGAAACGTAGAATATTTATAGACGTATCAGTTTCGTCACCTCTAGCCAATTTTTTTAGATGACTTCATTTAGGTTCTTCGATTGTCGATGCACTTTTAAATGTCTCTTTTGTGTTTGTGTCTTTGTAAAAGTAAAGTTGTAATAAAATTACTCCTTATATAAATTAAAAATCAAATCGCGACCTTCAGCGAAGGTGAAGGCCGCAAAGGTTCCTCGTCGCACCAGAAAAGGCGCGCGCTGAGTGCAACCGCAAAAGACAACCGGTGCAGTTCCGGCGGTCTCGGCGCGCGCTGCACTCGGTCGGTCACTGGGTCACTCAGCCCCACTTGCCTCGCTCT
>JWHW01034520.1:0-10902 GCA_000931545.1 Papilio glaucus | reverse complement strand
CAAGAAATGTATAAAAGCTGATATGACAGCGACAAATTCACATCTTTAATAGTGGTAGACCCCGCAAACAATATCCGCGAATGGGTCGGCTCCACTAGGAAGTACCACGACCTCACGTAGGCATGAAGTAGAAGCAATCTGCGTTTCGCCTGACGACTGAGTTGGCCTTCCCATGGCAAGAGGATTCGATGGTCGATGGCATAGACAGGAAAAGAAAATAACTATACACCTGTCCCCTTCTGTGTCCAATATAAAGGTAGGCAACACGTCTGCAGCCCATTAGCTTGTATCGGATGTTTAGGGGTCTTAACATCAGGCGAACCGCTTGCCTGTATGCCACCTTCATCCCTAAAACTTCTTTGTATATTGCAAATGAACTTAAATATACTAGTGAAAATGTAAATATGTATTGATTTATTTATTTATACAATCAAACTACAAAACAGTTATTGATTTATGAACAAAATACAATACTTACCAACCGACATTTAATTCAGCGGCTAGCAGGTGCGGTAGCGATACATCAGCGGGTTATGCACCGCCAAATATTACCTCACAAAAATTCCCCCTCACTTAAATTGGCATTGAAATTCACAGAAACCGTGAATTATACGGACTTATAATATTACGTCTACCTAGCCTTATGAGTGAACACCTGGTTAGGTTAAAATTAAAATTAACGAATCATAACATTTTTAAAACAACCGTCAGTGTCACAGTAACAATTGTTCATTTTTGCCAAAGAGAATGTTATAACTACGTTAATAAGAGAAGAAGCTTGGCTTCGAACAAAAGAGTTATGTCAATTTGGCATAAAATCTCAACCAATATGCAAATATTTAACGTCGTATTTTTGACATACAAAGAAAAACGATGCTAACAACCTAACGGGCTAAATATTGAAGTACGTTTGGTTATCGATAGGGTTCTTATCGAGGCTCCTATAACATTTTTAAATTCCATATTTGAAACAACTTTACATTCGAGCTCAATGTTGTATGATTATTATTGGTACTTTTATTTAACACCATTGCTTAAATGTGGCCAAATGTAATAAAAATAATTTCCGTTTGAAGTATATTTATAAATATACAGTAACGTGCTGAGCCCCACGATTTCACGCGCCGCACAATTTTATTTAACCGAAAAATGTCCAGCCTAAGCTGAACCCTATCAAAACACTATCACATTCAAAGTATTCGATTCGGTTGATTTTATAAAAATCATTTTTCTTTAAATGCTATTCATATACATATTTCAATTCATACAACTTCTCAATCGGAACATTCGCTACATCCTCAATAGTTGCAAGTCTAACTCATTCCTTGCATCTGTGAATATTAAAAAATACTTGTTAGTTATCAACTACTTTTAAATGCCTATCATTCATTTTGCTCTTGTGGAATAAAAATTATCGATATGTTTATAGGTACATCACTAGTATTAATACACAAAATAAATGATTGATATTCTTAAATTAATTGAAATAACTCACAACATCATATTATTGATAAATGCTATATACATATTATTGCCAATATATTCTAAATAAATCCTTACCGGGCCTCATCTAAAGGAAATTTGGCCAAGGAATACTTTTGCGGCACCTTTCTTGAATTGCCTTTAAAACATAGCTCGCAAGTTCTATATCATTTGCCTGGCATTCTATGTGACTTTTTAGATATATATTTTATGAGATATACCTAAGATTTTTGTTATATATAAGTAAAAAGGAATAAAATAGTAACACTATTTTACACGAACTATATTAAATAAAATAAATATGCGATCTGTCAAATATCATAGCTGGAAAACCATGATTTTTGCCGAAAGATTTGACAGTTTAAATCTTTGTTTATTATGCTTATCGCATAGGATTCGAAAAATTGCCGGCATCAGTTTTACCGTCTGATAATTACATGGGTTCCTTCAAGATCATCAGTGCGTAGCATCTTACAATCACATCGCCACTTAACATCAGGTGGGATGGTGGTTTATTTGTTAATTACATAAAAAATTAGGTGACTTTGTCAAAAGCTAAGTAAACGGAATGTGTCGTTCAAGATTAACTTTATAATATAAGGCGACATGTTTATGCGCCTGCAATGCGCGCGATATGAACGCGAAGGAAACGGAAGCGGTGCGGTGATGACTTTCACCCGCGTAGACCGCACCTGTCACGTCAACCGGCGCCACGCGGGGCGGGTGACACACTGCCCAGCCGAGTGTACAGCCTGTGTCACACAATTACCATAAACTTCTATGTACATGAATTTCTTCAAATATTACCAAGTATTAAAAATTACCAAGTATGTATAACAAAAGTCGAAGAGTGGATACTGTCTTAAGAGCATATTCTAATCTATAAACCACCAAGTTTAAGCCCTTTATCTTTTATATGTTAGATTTCTGAATGATTACTGATAATTGATTCCTTCTTGAAAATGTTGAAATACAAATACCATGTAATAAGCCTAAGATACAACAGCGATTCAACTAACAACATTTGATTTTAAATATTTAATAAGTGCAAGATTTGATCATGCAGATGTTATAAAAAAAATTGATATTAAAAATATTACATCGAAAATATGATTTGTATACAATCACTAGCTAATATGAACTTAATAATCTTTTTACTCTCACAGCTCACTTTACAAATTAGAATGCTGCATAATTTGACATGAAAGTAATCCAACTGTAGGCTAATCGGAACATCTGACATAATTTTTAAGATTCAAAATAAAAGTAATTTTGAATATCATTAAATCAAATGATATCCGGCTCCAGTAGTGCTTTAATTAATTCATATGTGGCAGACACACATCTAGTAAATGTCATTAGATGACAGATGGCGTTGTTATTTCGATTAGAAAGATTTGATAAATGTATAATGATAATGTCGAATATAGCATTTATATAAGGGACCTAAGGTTTGATTTCGCTTTAAAGGCAAGGATTTAGGGATTTGTGTGGTCTACAGAGTCTTAATGATTGTGTCCATTATGTCTTGACACGTAATCTTATATTGTAAAAGATTATCTTAGCTTTTATTAAGATAGTCTGTATAATGTACCAAAGCTGACCTTTGACCTTTAGTAATTCTGCTGGAGTTTAGTTTTATTAAATACTAGCTGTTGCTTGTGGCTTCGCATGCATTTGTTTCTCATTTTCCTCGCTGTTTCTTTTTGTAACTTGAATCAGCGTATAATATCTTAGAGTTAAAACATAACATTACCATGGCAACAGATACTGCAAATGTAAGTTTTATAATTTTACATATTTTCGTTTCCCTTAGGAACATTTTGTTTTCGGTATGAAGGGTATACTATATGTTATTATCTGTACTCTTGACAATGTGTATGCTAAATTTCATGATGATCTGTTGAGGCGTGAGGAGTAACAAGCAAACAAACTCACATTCGCATTTATAATATTGAGGCTTAGGATGATGATTTAAATAAAATTATAATTTCTGTAATTATTATTTAAATAAAATAAAAGGTAAATAGTGATGTAATTATTTTAAAAGCTTAATTTGATCCCTTTATACCGGCTCATAACATCGTTTCAACAAGACATAAGGTACTTATACTATGTGTAAATTTCCCACACAGTCCTTAGCTTTTTATCACGCATTGGCATGCGTATATTTGTGTATCTATTTGTTAAAGTGATTAAATATTTCAATCTAATTTTAAAATTTACTTATCCGTATCGGTCAAGAAGACGTGGAAAACTGTCTTCAAATATAATGTAGGATTTTTCAAGTAAATATTGAATACACAAAATATCTATTTAATATTTATTAATTAAGGTTTGGCGCTTCATCATATCACTGGCTTTGATGTTTGATTTTATTTTTAACAATAAAAAAAATTAAGTCGTTTCTTTAATTTAAAAATTACAGATTCAAAAACAGATTCGTTATAAAGTATCTTATTTGAAAAAAATAAGTAACTTTAATTATAACTATCTATTCATTATTGGATTAGAAGAAACGTAATCTCTCGTGGTAAATCCTACGTTTACTTCTATTTGTGATAGTATCTTGTTAGACCTGAACGAATGTATGTTATTTCCGGTTGCGATTGTAAATTCAATGCTATTTCTGCCTATACATATATAAAGATTGTGAAAGAAAGCTGCATCTAAAGGTGTAGGTCCGGTGTTTTCTTCCGCAACTGACGATCTCGAGCAGTGGGTAATTTCTAACCGGTTTAGAAAATGCGATCGTCCGCGCTCCCGTGTTAGAACTACTCCGCACTTGTCGATCCTCCGAGCGACGTACTCAAGGCGCTCGGCCGCGCACTGGACCCAACTCTCACTCCATATACTCCGACCAGACGACGATTTAATAACAACACAGCATTTTACAATTCCCGCGCACACCGCATTACTACCTCTCATAGATTTTGATTAAATAAGACTAGAATTTGTTTAACTATCAACCTAAAAATGTAATATATAGACGTTGCTGCTATTAGCTCTAGCGTAAGATACGCACGGCACTTTATGCTGTCATCCAAAAGTAGATTACATTTCTACTTGAATTTCTTTCTATTTCTCATGGCAGGCTATAAGTTCAAACATAATAATAAAAATGTTAATAAGGCTGAAACAATAAAAACTTAAGATATCCGCAAGAAACAAACTATACTGTGGATAAATCAATTTTGCTTTGTTTTGGAATCCATATGTCGTCCAGTATTAATTTAAAAAAAAATGTAGTCATACAAACTTAACAAGTTCATTTCGAATTTTCGAGTATAAACTTGGAAGCATGTCCGCGCTGATTAATATAATAATTACTCGTTACCATCCGTCAGTGTAGAAAGTCGGTAAGCAGCTCCGGGCCGGCGCAGGCGTCGCGTGGCGCGAAGTAGAGTGCGACGTCGTGAGGAATGTGCTCCTCCGCGGCCAGCCATGCGTTCACTGCTATCTCAACATCGCTCTGCGCCCGCACGTGTTTAATAACTTTCCAAGAATGAGAATTAGCGAAATTCATCAGTATACGAAAATATTTTTTGGATAAAATAGCATATGCGTTATCCGTGGTCGTATTAAAATCAATATTCCTATCTGATTAAATATTTTCGCAGTAATTTTAATGTTACATCGTTTCTTTTTCAGGATGCATCATGCGAACCTCCAGTGGACTCTGCGTCGCTACCTCTAGAGCATCGAGCGGGCGGCGCGTACGGCCCGCCCCTGGCGCCGGCGCACAGCGACGATCCATGGCCACTTGCGACCCCTGACAGCCCCAAAATAAAACACCTACAGGTACAATGCGAGAAGACACACATGCGGGTAAACATAGAATTCGACCGACCCTTCTACGGTATGATATTTTCCAAGGGTTTCTACAGCGACCCTCATTGCATGCACTTGAAGCCTGGAACGGGTCACTTAAGCGCCACCTTTGAAATATTCTTAAATAGCTGTGGTATGTCAAGTTCTGCAAATCACAATGTCGCAACGTATGGTAGCCCCACACCCAGCGGTTCATATGTCGAGAATACCATCATTGTCCAATACGATCCATACGTTCAAGAAGTTTGGGATCAGGCAAGAAAACTGCGCTGCACTTGGTATGATTTCTATGAGAAAGCCGTTACATTCAGGCCTTTCCAAGTCGACATGTTGCACGCGGTCACGGCAAATTTTCTCGGGGACAATTTACAATGTTGGATGCAAATACAAGTAGGCAAGGGACCCTGGGCTTCAGAAGTATCTGGTATAGTCAAGATCGGACAAACGATGACCATGGTGCTTGCTATAAAAGACGACGAAAACAAATTCGACATGCTAGTCCGCAACTGTGTAGCCCATGATGGTAAACGAGCTCCCATACAACTTGTCGATCAATACGGATGTGTGGTCCGACCAAAGATAATGAGTAAATTCCAGAAAATCAAGAACTTTGGACCTTCCGCTTCGGTAGTATCGTTTGCGTACTTCCAAGCGTTCAAGTTCCCAGATTCGATGAATGTGCATTTCCAGTGTGTGATTCAAGTCTGCAGATATAATTGTCCCGAACCGAAGTGCGGACTCGGCGCCGATTATGGAGTGCCACTGCTCGGTGGTAATGCTCTAAGCGCCGGCGAGTATGGGTTACCTAATGCACCTCACGCGGAATATGGACCCCCGCCATCGGCTCCACACAACGAATACGGAGTTCCGCCGGCAGCGTACCCCGATCCGAGACATCCAGCAGATGCTACAGGCTCATTCTCAGAAAAACGAGATGACGCCGTACCCGCTCCACAGATTCAAGTTTCTTCAACGCCGAACGCTCCCAGCCCGTCGTCACCGGCCCCGACACGAGAGGACGACGAAGTGAATCTACCCCCACCACCACCTCCCGGTCGTCGCGGAGTATACAACACGGTAAAGAGGAAAGACGAAGGTCACGGCAATCTTGCGACGTTAGGCGGTCGGCCTAGGTCTGTAGAAGATTTGCCCGAAAGATTAGTCGGAGCCAGAAGGAGACGTGAAACATCCTCCCCTGTACGAATCTACAAGCGTGACGCTCAAGAGATGACCGACGTGAACACGAGCAGAATTATTCAGGTGGTGGCACCGGGAGACGTCAACTTCGCACTGAACAACGCCGCTACGAACGAAACGGTAGTAATCCAATCGCCCGCCACGGACCCAGAGACGATCTGTATGTCTGTGCCATCGTTTGTGGCGGGGTTGGTGATGTTATTACTAGTTTTGGTGGTCGCGTCGCTGGTGGCGGCGTTCCTGTTTGTGCGCGTGCGTGCGCTGGACCGGAAAGGCGCGAACGGTGCCTCCGCCTACTACGAAACGGATTACGTGAAGCATACGAATTAAGGGAATAAGGTGTGACGCGAGGACGTTCCATAAACTCTTCTCGGATCCAAAGAGCGTGCGGGCTTCGGCCCCGGCCGGGCGGCGCCGCGCTGCCGCGGTCGCGATCGAATCGCGCCAGCGTGCGAGTATTTATTTAGTTATTTAGAGTGTGTGATGTATGTATATGTTCGACTGCTTTTTTGTAAATTATTTTACTCGTGTGAAAATCACTCCCTGTACGGCCGTTATAGTTGATGCGTTTGTTGTAATATTGTAAAGAGTCGTAAGTAAGGAAAAATAGTCCTTAAGCTATATACCAATTAAAAGTGTCGTGTGCGATTTGCGTGATTTATTTGTGCTCCTTTCCATTATGATATTTCAAAGGACTTAAAAAATAAAAGGTTTTTATATTGCATAAATTACCTGCATGATTTCATTCCAAAGTTTCATTCTTAGTACACTAATTTTGTAATTCTTAATCAAGATACAGCTATTACTCCGCTCCATAGATTAAATTAGATATCCCTATGAAATAATTAGTAGTTCGTAATTACTCGTAGTTACTTCAGTTGTTATCCACTCTTACATTGTGTAAAATAAAATGTTTTTGTTATATACATCGATAATAAATACATAAAAACAGCATTATTACTAAACGTTAAGAAATTTTGTATTTAAAGATACTGATATGTAATATCTGTATTTAAATCAACATTTAAAGTTGATTTATTACTCATCTAGCAAAGGCCAGATTGATTACTACACGGCTGTTTCTTGTTCGTTTAATTTTACTCGGAAATTTATCTGGCATTGCGCTTGGCAATAAAATTTTATCTCTCAGTTTACTGCATCGATAGTGATGCGAAATCGCAAACCTTATGCACCATGCAACACTAATTGGCTGAATTGTGAGAGAGCACAGCACATTGTCTTAATGAAGAAAAGACGATTATGCTTAAAGTCTCACGTCTCACTTAAATGTAGGTGAAACTTGGCAAATTAACTTCTTATAGCCATGATTCTATGGTATACGAATAAAAACATGAGCTCTCACATGTCTTAAGCCAATTGAGGTAACCAGAAATGTGAGATATTATTCGCATTTTCATCCATCATCCCTTAGTACGTTATGGATTAGATCATCAATGTAGGTTATATTTGTGGTAGTCCTTAGCGAATGCCAACTATAGTCTGACAACGGAGGCTTCCATTATGGCAAGTAATGCTCTAGCGAAATATTTTTTGAAATCACTACTACTACTCCAGCACTTTTGATATTGGGATATCAAACACCTCAATGTCACCCACCCTCACCCATGAGACCATGAGTGTGATCATAATATTTTTTATATCTATAAGAATATTTATAAAATTGAAACTCAAGAAAGTCCTACAACCTGACGACGTATGTGTATTGTAAGAGCATTGAGGTTTACGCATTGAGCGCATTCGGATGCGAAATTGGACCTGGACGCGGATGCGGACGCGAACGCAGAAGCGGAAGCAGTCAACGATTCGGATTCCGACGTGGACGAGGACGCCGATGCGGACAATAGTACAAAATATGTTTTCACAAGCAACACGGCGGCGGCAGATGCGGCCGCGGTCCAATCGCCGTGTTGCGTATGCGGCGGGACAGCTGTAGCCGCAGTCCATACACATCGTTCTTAGTGACGCAATGAAAATGAACACAACAAAAATCATACATTTAAATTTATTCTGCAAAATACTCTAGGTTAAAATATTTACAAAATGATAAAAACATATATTTTATGGATAACATTTTCTATTTAAAATTTGGGTACCCTTGTAGTTTACCGTACGTGTTTGAGTTTTCTCACCTGAAATCGAAAACTTGTATAACGAAGCTATATTTTCAAAAACTATATTTATACTTTTCAAGCAGAACAATAAACCTACAAATTAATTCTAGCATTAGAAAGTAGATCAGCGACTGCATTTGGTTCATCACGTTATGTAAAACTCATAAATAGGGCTCAAATGTACATCAACGAGGTCACCATTTAAGAGAAATCATCTTCAAATCCTATTACCACGAAATTTCATGGCACAAATATACATATATAAAAACATATTCTAGTTTTCTAATTTAAAAAAGAAGTTGTAGCTGAACCAAACAGGGTAATTACCTTTGTGCCACCCAACATAACATCCAGACATTTTATTAATAACGAAGACTTACAAAGAATGTGATGCGTTCGACAATCAAAATTATAAATAATGTAAAGGGGTCAGTAAATATACACAAATTACCAATTTTTAATTCCCTTTAAAAAATTCATACTTTGTAATATTTCGAATGTGTCTTATAGGAAAGTAACAATGAAAAAACGTCCTTAGTTGATATTTTACTCTAGGTATCATTTATTTGTAATTGTCAATCTAAACCATCTAGGGAATGATAGTCATACATTTTATATATATACATATAATAAAAATGTAAGTGATTACTGTCTGTACATGGAAGATATTTGAGAAAAACTATTATTGGGGGCCTTCATGAACGCAATAAAACCCAAAACAATGAATATTAGAATTTTTTTCTGTTTGTCTTTCCGTCTGTGCGTTCGTTACCGCTAATCTCAGAAACGGCTTAACCGATTTGGGTGCGGTTTAAGTAAAATTGCAGTGCGGGTGCAACCGCGGGGCACAGCTAATATATACATTTGCAGTAGAAAAGGTTGTTATTACAGAGACTGTGCCTACCTTGTATATTGGTGTGACTTTGGAAGTTGTTAGTCTAGAGCGTTCACTTAATACCAAGAAGAAAGAAAAATCCTGAATCTCAGTCACAATTAACGAGGAGAGAATCAGATCGTTGAAGAATCACCGCCTGTCACCTAAATGTGACAGCAACGTAGTGAAGTTACCAGTCACCGTCTACCACCACAATTTCGTTCAAATATTATTGTGTGTAGTATAAATATTTTTAATTAAATTAGTATATTTTAACGGCGCAAGTTTAAAGCGTAGTGTTTGAAATCATGTTAGTTAATTTTAACGACGAAACTTTAAAGCGCATTATGATAAATAGGTATGTATAAAATCAACGCCCGGTGCACCTAATGAATATGGAAGAAGCAAAAATAAAGAGAAATTAAAAGTTTCATTTTTGTGAAAGTAGCAAACATCTTTGAAAGCGACTAAAACGGACAAGACTTGGCAACTTACGCACTCGACGATTAAAGGCCGATTGTACTGAACCATTGGCATACGTACTTGGACTGACGTTTGTCAATAATTTCTGGCGTGCCCCGCGGCGTCAGACTTGATATCCATTATGTTGCAAAGTCGGGGTATACGATAATGATTCCGCAGAGCTATTGGTGAACGAGGACGCCGCTTCTTTTTCTCTCGACGCTTTGCAGATACCTTTTTTATAATTTCGTTACGAGGACTCTGAAAAAAATGTAGTTTAAGTTTACTGTTATTTACATATCATAGTCACGCGATAACACGGCAAAATGATGCTTTCTAGCATAGCTAATACGTAATAAGAATACACAGCTGCAAAAATTTATAATCTTTATAGGTTTATTCTACTTTGATTGCCCTAAATTTAAATCACGTGACCTGGGTAAGCAAAGTGGAAGAAGTAAATTTGTATGACAAATTTATTCAGAAAAATAAAATCATTTGAGTGCACAGGAGTGCCATTTGTATTGAATTATTAATTTATGTCTCTATATCACACAGTTTTTAAAATAAAATACTCTATGTATCTCCCAGGTGACCAAATTGGAATACAATATTTCTACTATTATTTTTAAAATTCTATCTCGGATCGATAATTCACAATCATAGTAAAATTACGGAATAAATTAACGACCTTAAATTTCGTAAAAACAATAACTTATAAACTGTTATTCAGCGAGGTAGTGAAGATTGGTAATGTAAAAAAAAAACTTTTAAACAAAAACTAAACCGACTTCAAAAAAACTATATTCAAAAACAAGAAATGCACTCAAAAGTAAAAAATAATTTTACGCAATTAAACATAAGAATCAATTCCTTCCCAACTAACATTTTGGTGTCATTTACAGGTTTTAATATAACTTCATT
>JWHW01034516.1:0-20112 GCA_000931545.1 Papilio glaucus | reverse complement strand
AAGATGACACCGACCACTTTTATGAATATGTAAGGATAAATTAGTCAATTTCTAATTACAGAAACTGCATTTTTCTGTATTTGAGACCTGATTTATTTTTATTAATTTTTAAAATTCTTATTAAAAAGCAATGCTTTCCTTTATTAACAAACTCCTTTACTATTTTGAATATATAATTGATAATATATTCAAAATATTAATTGAAGATACAAATTTTCTTAGCTATAACATGGAGCGTAATTACAACTGATATGAAAGAAAGATGGGTTAAAGAGTTATCGTCTGAGATAATTAATCGTTGGCTGACAGACAGACACAAATATTCATATATTTATATATAACTAAAATAACATTTACTTATTTAAATAATCTATAACTTTGTCATTGAACAGGCCTTTTTAGTTTCTAGGGAATATGCGGCTAAGCCAATTTATCGCTTTAACATTTTTAGGAGCATTTGCACTGTTATTATAACACAGGAATTTAATGAACGACGACTTATCCCAAAACCCAAGCATTTTTACATCACTTCCTATCGCCAAAAATATTATATATTATAATTTATATATAATAAATATATATCTAAACCTTTGTTTAAATACTAACGTAATCTCTGCCTACCCTTCTGCGTTATGGGCGTAAGTGCACATTTATTTATTTACCTATCTTACTAATATTATAAATGCGAAAGTTTGTAAGTATGGATGTATCGATGTATGGAAGTTTGTTATTCTTTCACTTTCAAAAACTACTGAATTGATTTAAATGAAACTTTAAAATAATAAAACATATACATCAGAATAACATATAGGCTATAATTTATAAAGATATTGTGAAAATTCCGCCATACGCGAACTATTCTGGTGTGCGCTGCAAAATCCGTTAGAGTTACGCGTATATAATGTATAATGGAAATGTTTACCTTAAATATTCCTCCAATAAAGCCCGCGACAGCATATATCTATATTGTATGTGTAACCCATTATCGCCAAAATAGTGAACCATCTATTAATTATAGGGCGGTACGAAGTTTTCCGGACCAGCTAGTAAGAAATGATTTAAACTACCGATTTCTCAATACTTTCGTACATTAACACTAAATATTACTAAACATGTGACAATGCATCACGTTATGATAAACAATAACGAACGCAACTAAGGTTCTTCCCCCACAACGGGAAGAACTCGCATCGTATGTGAGACGGGTCAGTGGTACGATTACCACGAAATAATTATTTATTACGCCGCAGTTCGACTACAAATTTAAGGAAATAATTAATTACTAACCAAGTTGTTTTTCCTTTAAAAAGGTTTTATCAATAATTTGTAAAAAAAAAGTACTGTGTTTTTTTATGGACAACGGAGTCAAAAGCCATGACGCCAAAGCGGTTTTCTTGTACAATATACAAAAAAATGTATGTTAACGTCTGTATATATGCACGTATTAATATGGTGTCGTGCACGCTGTCGAAAAAAAAGACAAACAAAAGGAAAAGATAAGTAATGTATCATGTTATTGTGCAGGCATAGTAATCCTTATACATTATTTTTCATAATGAAAAGTGAAATAACAATTTTTGTCATAGAGAAAGTACGTGTGTCCGATCATTTATAGGTAAACGTTTTTTTTATATAATTAAAAAAAAAAACGATTTTAAAATTAAATTTTATCTCGATGTACATACAGCGATAATCTCATAATATTTAGCACGTTTATTTATGACCGTGCAAATTGGTTTTACTGCACACTTCTACATTAGAACTACAATAAACTGATGTTGCCGCGTTAATGGTGTAAACATCAATAAATGTTTTACGGACATTGTCTCCCCACTGTTGTAACTCTGCAGTTAGCCTTTAAATACAGAACAGAATTGTTCGGAAATAATGTTAAATAGCAATTATAAGAAATATATAATGGAATATGACGTCGATTGACAACATTTTGATCGTAATAAATATCACTCACGACTAGAAACACAATTGAAATAGACAGAGACAATAGCCAGATAGCGCTAATGTATGTGTCGCCATTCGACTATTGGTGTGAAATCTTACCTACCAAGTCTAAGCTTGGTTGGGAATGGTTATAAAGAAATATCAGTAAATTATTTCATACTCTACCAATATTTCATATACATGCCCGAGGAGTCAGCCTTAAAAACAGTAGCCAAAACCTATTACAGTATGGACTACCATCGTATTGTGGTACGTCGACCCCACGTTAAAAACTGGGTAAAGGGCAGGGAGATGAAGAAGGGACAGTAACATTTTTATTAGGTAACGAAAGCGACAAGTGAATCACCTAGCGTCGTGTAAACTTTTCAAGATTTTTTACACATTTGAATTAGAATTGATTTTTTAACTAACTCAAGAGTCCACGTTAACTAGGGAATGAAAAAAAATCAAGGGAATTAAAAAAGGAAGTCTTGGTTTCAAGCAACAACTACTACAACTACACTAAGCCGTAAGTAGTTTGAAGTTCCTACTTCTAAGAAGGTACTCACTATAACCGACATTTGTAAAATGTGCACAGTCGTACGGCAGATTAAATACCATCCACACCATATTGATGGTTGGCGTTCCACTACAGTGCGGTTTGTTACCGGTTTGTTGTCGGTCGCCAGCATTATTTCCAAACTAATACAAGTCCTTCAAGAAGCGAGCGTCCTCCTTCCTTGCAAGGCCGGCAATGCGTCTGGAGTTCCTCTGATGTTGCGGTTGTTCATGAGCATCGGTGATCACTTTTATAATAGGCGAAATGCCGCTCACTTGCCCCTTATGATATAAAAAAAAGTTTCGAATCCCTTTTCTTCAACTTTAACTATCCATACCTAAGCCCAAAAAATCAAGTGATTGTGATCGACTTTAAGTATAGAAAATCTTACTTAGGTCAGACCACATCTCGGTGAAGATTACAATCCCTATAACATGGGTCGTTTCACAATTACGTCTAGCTACGCAATTTACTTTTATATGTAGTTAACAGAATGAGTAAAAGCTACCGCATTTTATGTCCAGCTAAAGTAACGT
The DNA here is from genome assembly GCA_000931545.1 of Papilio glaucus. NCBI lineage: Eukaryota > Metazoa > Arthropoda > Insecta > Lepidoptera > Papilionidae > Papilio > Papilio glaucus. The sequence goes on along the minus strand of JWHW01034516.1, from coordinate 17,079 downwards.
TCTTGTAATAAAGATGTGTTTAGTACAGTAGTAACCTATCATATAATTAGCCTATCATATTCTAAGAATCGATCTTTATTACAATAAAAGCTAAATCTTTAATATAATTCCGTCCCATCCATCAGCTCTGGAAAGTCTCTCCAACCGGAAATATTACTCGTATAACATTTTAATGGTCCTATAAATAGTTTAAACAAATCCCAAACTGCGATGGAGTACTATTCGACGTTTTCTCATTACTCTTTTTTCAATTAGAGAGAAGAGTCGTTTTGAATTTACCTGAAACTTTTAAAGTAATACTATTGGTCCAAATATTTACAAAACCTGAGTATTGAAGATAGCGTTGAACTACATAGCTAACTTACATATTATGACATTTATAAACGTCTATTAAATAATATTTTTTATAGATCAACTTCGTTGACAAGCAAAAACAAAGTTTCAATGCGTTTGTTGTTATAGCGCCTGACAAATAATTGTAGCAGAAATGTTTGTTAGCTAATACTATAATTATTTCATAGGAAATTAATTATTACCATTGCATTAAGATGCACGAGGAGCTGGTTGTATTTGAAGCAGTTTTTACAGTGGATCATAGATTACATGACACGTTTATGATGCATCAAGTACAAACGGTATATGCCGTTACTATCTTCTCTATCACTGAAATACCCTTCTGGTAATTGGTTAATCCAAACGACAGCTTTACCGATTGTGAAGCTGCGAAGGTATCTTTCGGAGGGGTCAAATATTGAATTATTCTTCTTTTCAATACGTTAACCGAATAACATTTATATTTTTCTGCAATCTTTTATCTACGCGATACAACATTTTGTCAGGCGCTTTAGGGCCAAAAAATCTTCGATAACAATAAGTTTCGAAATTAATTTCAGCGCATTAAGTTTATAATACCGAAAAATGCACTATTTATCTTTATAAAATTTTATACATTTACTATCATTGTATTCAATCAATAACAGTAGTAACGAAGAATAAGTGATATAAAGTTAAGTGCAGAACATACACAACATACATACTCTTTGTGGGACATCGTGAAAAGAAACCAATTTACTTCAGATAATTCAGAGGATAGGATTTGCCGCATCTAATTATACTGCCAACCCGCATCGAGTAAAGGTTTCCATCGGTACAACATTCTTTAATTAAATTTATTTGAGTATTTTAATTCTTAACCAGTATAACGTTTCTTGGAAAACAAAATTTCAGAACTAACTATAGGATAAAATAAGAATAGGAGGAAAATGTATTTGTCAAGCTCAATATCAAAATAAGGCTCTCTATCATCTGCCTCAAGCGAGTCTTAGAGTACTTCGAACACATTGTCAGGAAAGACGGAGATAAGCTTGAAAAACGAATCGTCGCTGGCAAAGTGGAAGGAAAAAGACCGCGGTGCCGCGGCCAGATGCGTTGGTCTGACCAGATCCGCATCAAACTAGCCTCTACTGTCTACAATGCTCTCCAAGTATCCGAGGATAAAACAAGATGGCGTAACATCGTAAGGACACGGTTATAGATGGAGGTGATTACGACCCTCAAACACGTCCATATTCCTCCATGAGGAATACGACTTAAGGACTTAATTAACTTTAATTTAATGTCTAAATAAAATTTAACTTTAATAAGAAAAACAAATTGCTTTACCCCTTTTTGAAATATAAAACATAGATATCTATTTTAAGCGTCTTGCCCTTAGAGCTTCATTTGTTTTGATACTGTAACATGCCGTCTAAAACAATTTATGTTTCGAACGCTTCTTCAAGATTAATGTTACAGAGTTCGAAAAGTATATTCCAACAAATTTCACGAGGTTTCATCTTTACGATCTAGGGGTATTTGCCCTTTTCGGTCTAACTTTCTATTTGCATGCATCTTTTTACTTTAAATTGATATAAGGGTTTGATACAAGAAACCCTGACTTTTCTGAATGCTGACAGAAACTAATGATCCAAGATTATTCACATAATATGCAAAATGTTTACTCTACGTTTTATTGCACGTAGACTTTGTTACGCCCAAATAAAAAGAAAATCTCGTTTTCTACAATGATCGTTTACTTAGTATTACATTGTTCAAAACACTTTCGAGGGCCATAATAAATAGCTTTTTACAAACTAAACGAACTCTAAGTGTAGTTTTACTTTTTGAATCAAAATAAGATAGCCCATCAAATTTATGGGATTGGGATAACCGTGTCTAAATATACTTCCAAAAAACACGATTTATTAAAAAAAACCTGTTACCCGGGTACTATATATTGTCATTTTTATTTAATGGGCGGTAGAGCCTACTTGTAAATCATTGAAAATAGCTATATTTCAATTCAAACAACGGTAAGTTCTTGAATAATTTGCTATTAGTAACTAGGACGTTTAATAATCCTATAGGTGAGTCGTATCAAACAGACATTCTTAACAATAACAAAAGTATTTGCCTTTGAACTTACTAGCTTTGCCACCAGACAACAATAGTCACTTTATTGTAATATCATCACTTTGTTGTAAATGTCGTTCAGATTTCTTTAATTCTTTTCATCTGTAACTGTAACCCCAAAATAATTATACAGTTGTAACAAATCGTTTAATATCGTTAAGCGATATAATGTGTCTCGCTGAGAGACATTATCTTCATCTCAAACTAAGCGATATGTCTGCCCGTAATGAATAGGTTCTGCGTCAAGAATTTTAAAATAGAAAACTCTACGTATAAACCGCGTTTGTGGGTGACACATGGGATTTCGAATTTGTCTCGTTATGTATAGTAATTTTACCAAGCTCTCCCTATAATGTTTTGCGTCGAATGGGCTTTGTTGTGAAATAAAATCGTGCGAAAATAAAAGTCAATGTATGTAATAACCAAATCAATAAAAGCAATTTTAGAATCCTAAATTCAATTCAGACAACTTTATACTTTCTTACATTTAATATTAGGAAGACTTCACATTATGCCGCTATCTTTTCTGAACTTTATCCATGTTTCTTTTCTTTTTTTTAGATTAAGCTAAATAGTTTGTAATTTATTTAAGAGCATTCTCAAAGAGCTTGTTTTCTCTGGTCTTAAAAAAGGCGTTCACTTAGTGTCGAGCGGATGTGAGAACTTTTCGATGGTATCGCACGTACTTGCGACATCACCAAGCGGCGAATCATCTGTGATAGTGACTTGTTAGTACTGCGGTTAGTCGTCTTTTTGTAAAATATCATACAGTGACAATTCCAATGATATGGACGAAAACTTAGGGTTTTATTTTTGTCGCGAAGCTGTGTTTTTTCGGCGTACGGTAAAAAGTTGGTAGTGCGCGCCTGGCCTTACATCCAGTACTCCTAATAAGATAATAGTAGTTTCTCAAATCTTTTCTATTTTACTAAGCGACTTAATGCTCTAGTTGTTAGAGTTAGACGGTAGCTATATAAATTACAACTATGATTTTCTAATAAATTTGCGCGTCACTATATTTTCGCTTTTCACCTTCAGAAATCAGACGATCGTACAAGTAGCATCTATTTCCGCGGGTTCAGCTAATGTATCACAGTTTGTTTTTGATTTGTTTCGTTATTCGTCACTAAAATAAAACAAACTCTCAGAACCTGATGGCAGCGCCACCTAACGGGTCCAATTGTAAATCCAAACCATCATAATAGCCACTAAAATATACACAAAAAAAATTAACAATCGATCCAGCCGTTGTGAAGAAGTTCAGTCAAATACACAGATAGAAAAACAAAGTATTAAAACATGTGTTAATAATGAATGTAAAAATAATACGTTCTATTTACTTTATTACATGTTATCTTGCAAACAGCTAACATATATTTAAGAGATAAAGTGATCCAATTCATCAAACTAGAACTTACTTATAGGTCTCTCTACTTTTACTACTCGAAATTTAACAAAAATATGCGTCCAATTATGACATGTTTAATTAAACTCCATTTAAGATTTATTCATGTAAAAATACTTCAATAAAACAAAACTAGCTGTTGCACACGGCTTCCCACGCATTTTGATTCGCAATTCGCACAAATGTTTGTATGATTTTGCGTATAATAAATTATAATTATGGATAACATGTGACAGAAAGTTGTTATTGACAAAACATGAAATATAACCATGGCAACGATATTGTAAACGAAGGTTTTATGTACCACGGGAATAGTTTTTCATAAAAATAATTCGGGATAAAAGGTATGCCATGTCATTTTATGTTGCTCTTACAATATGGAAAATTTCATGATAAGATGATGATGAGTTAAATCGGTAAAAAAAATAGTTAAGATTTCACTATAATATATAATTAAAATAACGCAGTTTATGTGTAAATGCATTATATAAAAATAACGCAGTTTATATGTATATGCATTGTATAAAAATTATGGCGGTACAACGTACAAAATTACCAATGTACAATACTTTTTAAATTTAAAATGTATTGTTACAGTGCGTATGTCCAGTGCGACCAAGTAGTGATGTGTTCTTGCAGCTTGTCCCCCGGACTGCTGGTAGCGGAGAGTTGCCGGTGTCCGACGATGCGATAATTTGGTGTGAGATAGTCATTTCTAACTCCACAAGCAAGGAGATTTTCGGCTGCTTCCAAGGCTTCCGGCGTCGGTAGTTCATCTGAAATTTATGCATAATCGAATTATTTAACCATTAAAGTGTAGAAGAGTGAGCAAGGAAGTACAAATTTAAAAGCCCACAGTTGCACGAATAGGCCGGCCAGACCGGTGAAATACCACAACCTTACAGAAGACAGGCGTGAAGTACATGTATTTCTGCATTTCGTCTGATGAGTGAGGCGCCAGAGGACTAATTCTGGTCCTCTTCCCCTACCCATCCTTTTATGACGGACGGTGGGGATAATAGATGAACCACTAGCTCGTTTGCTACCTTCAACTATAAAAAAATACGAAATACTCGAACGGCGGATTCGAACCCACTACCACATGTTTCACAGTTTAATTAATTAGGCTATTGGATTTAGATGCAGTTGTTTAGTTGGTGTCAAATGCTATCTGAGCAAATTATATTAAAGTCTAGGATCGTTATAAAAACTTAAACTCACATGTGAAGTCTCCTATAAAAGACACGGCAATGGCCTTGTCGTTGAACCCGCGGGTGTGCGCTCCAACGTGCCTCCAACCCGCGCCCTCGTACACCTTGCCGTTGTCACCGATAAGAAATCTGTGCAAAAATTTAAAAAAAGCGTTTAGGTTTGCTTAAAACTATGATATAAAGTTAACTAAGGCCATGTAATCTTCTTAGCTTATGAATTTAGATATTTATCGAGTGTCAGGAAAATCACACCAACAGGCCTTTCCTGATACCCTGGTCAGCAATTGTTCTACAGTTGATATTAATATCTTCTTTGTAGTATTCATAATTCATTATTAAAACTAAGAATAAATCAAATATTACTTACGAAGGACCAATATCCGTAAAATTCAAGTGGTTGATATGGTAATCTCTTATATTCTTCAGGGTGCTTTCACAGACGTGGTCAGTGTGGCACGGAGAAGATACGGTGTGCTGAATGACGACAATCTTCACAGGTGTATCCAACAACACTGTTCGCCGTGAAGGCTCGCAACCCCATTTCCAGATTGGTACAACGCAACAACTAGCATCTAAAAAGACGTAGATATGGAAATTATCTGCTGTCAGGTCTACTTTCTGATTATAATAAGTAATGAATCAAAATACCAGTCATAATGAAATTTATTTTCAAAATTGTTGCTAATATACGGCTCGTACAATATTAATTAGTTGATTGTATTTGTTTAGTGCACCAGTATTCCAAAAAAATATTGTTTTAGTATTTTATAGATACAGAAAATAACCGTACAGGCTGTCGAGGCTCTTTGTGAGTTTGACATACGACGACTGCTCTAGCCATTTTGTTTATTGAAAGAAAAATATTCTTACCAGCAAGTACCGTAGAAACAATATGGTGTAAAATACACGCGATTAAAAATTTATTGGCCATGCTGAATATTAAGTTGAAAATATATCGGCTGAATAAAAATAATAAATCAAGTTGAAAATAATATATCCGAAGACTTTTGTAAATTTCTATTCAAATCCTTGTCCGGAATAAATCTAGAACAACTGGGCTGGTACTTAAATACTGATCAAATATTTCGCCCCCGACTTCAGAAAATTCCCATATCCGTCTTATCAATATTCTAAATAACAAAGTGCAAAACAAAAGGGCAAAAGGTCGTTATGATATCAAAACAATGAATCCAAACCAAACAAAACTCCCTAAGGTTTTCACAATTTACTTTTCAACGTCAATAAATAAACAAATAGTTATTCAATCTTCCGTTAAGGCTACGTGCTGTACATAATTCGGCAAAATTACGTACTTGAAGCCCCTCTTCACAATTATGATAATGGAATGTATGTATTAGATATTTGAAGACATCTTAAACAATGTCTTGCACGACGCTAAACAGTGGTAGAACCAGGAACAACAACCTCTCAACAATCTGTTGCACGAATGGGCCGGCTGGACCGGTGAAATACTACGCAGAAGACACACATGAAGCAGAAATATTCTGCGTGTCTCCCTTCCTCTGTCAATAAAGATAGGCAACACCTCCAACTCATTATTAGTATTAACTTATTCAGATCCTATCGGTCACTTAATATCAGGTGAACCGCTCGTTTGCGGAATTCTATAAGAAAAAAAAATGCTGTATAGGTAATAAGGATGGCGTAGTTCAGACGCAAAACGCAAACATATATTCTTCAATCTGAAGGGTTAATGACATATCTCATTATACGGTCAAAATTGAAAAATGTTTTTCCCCTTAATGCTATTTTTATGTCCTTCAAACAATAATATCGAAATCCTTGATGGTCCTTGATAGATGACTTTTATGCCTTTAGGTCATCGACGGTACTATACAAGAAAAACCCATTGGAGCTGTTCAACATACCATGTACACATATAACTTTCGATGAAACTTTTTGCACTTAGATTTTATTTTTATTTTTATCAATTTCTTTATTACTTTATCAATTTTTTTTATCGACAACAATAAGAATTCGATTACTAATTAATATTGTTTAATCCTCATGGCCAGCCGCTAATACAATTAAATAAAAACCAAAGCTGGGCTTCTTCTAAAGCGCAAGATCACTTGGAGTGATAGTTCTAGATCGAACGTCACTTAGTAACATCTTAAGGCAGTGAAATTGAAATTATCCTCTACTCAGTTCAACAATTTAATTTCATGTTGTATTTGCTAGTAAATTATGGGGCCGCTTACTGATATTTTTCCAAAATATCTATTCTTAATGAAGTTAAAGTATAAGTGGGCTACCAGTTTAAATTTATTTTAGGCTACCAGTCTGGCGTCTGGTTCAACGGGTGGTGACAGTCATTTATATTTACATCATGCTAAGCTCTGCTTACCATTAAAAATACAAGCTACAAAAAAACCGAAAGCACATCTTATTACTTTATAAGTTTTCGTATCCATTTATCTTACTTGGCTATTTAGATCTGTAACCGTACAAAAGCTTAGACCGTTTGGGAAGGTTTAATCCTCCTAAGTAGTTATTACAAACAGCTCGCATGAACCGAAGCCGGTTCTCTAGTATAAAACAAATATGTTACAGGATTTATCACAGACTCTACAAACATTTCATGGCACTTTCGTTATCTCAATAAAAGCTCTGCTACAAAAATAACTTTCACTTTTAAATGTTTTTATTCCAAAATACATCGTTAATGTTAAAATAATTTATCAGGACTTAACTTTTTTTTTATGTAGAAAATCTTAGTTAAGTGCAATTGGATTGCAAGATGTCCATTTTACTATTAATAATATCGTAGGTTAAATTTCGTGATAATAAAAAGGTTTTTCATTGCAACATATCAATTGATATATATTACGGAAAATGTGCGCTAAACCATTGCTTGATGTTTGCATATTATTTTGTTTTGGCAACGCTTACGCCGATGCACTTACTTACGCTGCCGCCCATGAACACAAAACGAATAATCAGAAGAACTGCAAATGCGTTGACGTCGTTGTTCCGATCCTTTTATGAACAGAAAATAAACTACGAGAAAATAATGAAAAGGTTTAATAGTAGTAGAGCCTGCAATAACAACATGTGTTGCACGAATGTGTCGGCTCATCGGTGAAATACTACGGCCTCACAGAAAACAGGCGTGAAGTATGCTTCTGCGTTTTTTCTAATAAGTGAGGTGCCGAGGCCCAATTTCAGTCCTTTCTCTCTTCCAACCCTAATAATGAAAGAATGGGAAGATGAAGAAGATTTGACAGGTGAGACCTTGTCTCTCTTTCCTCTTCTATAAAAAAAATATTTAGCTTTTAGAGGTAATATACAAATATACTTTACATTATTTTTATGTTTATCATTCTCGTCTTTTGTAATAACTTCTCTCAATTCAATCGCCGATGACAGTTCTATTTTTGATTCCAAGTTGTTTTTGTGGTATATTAGTGGGGCCAAACGAGTTGTGAGACTCTGAAGTGCGTGTTTGTTCATATTAAATTTAAAGAATAATCAAATTAATTAATTTAATGTAAATCGGCAATGAACAAATTAAATCATTATTTATGATTTCTTGCCAACAAAACAATTTATACACAAATTGTGCAAGAAATTGTTTTGTTGTAAATGGGATACATCCCATTTACAACAATACACTAACTCTAGGAAAAAAATTGAAGAAATCCTTGTCTAGTAGTGCCTGAAACTACACATAAAGTTAAATTCGGAGAGGGTTTTATCAATGAATTGATAAATTAAGAACAGCACTCTACGAAAAGATGCCGGTCGATAAAGTTTTGGGGCAATAAATTCAGAAGTATCACAAAGAAATATCGGAAAAACTACAAAAATGTTTTATGAGAACATTTGCTCATAACTTATAAAAGGCTCGTTGTGAGATTCATATTATTTTTAACATTTTTTTCATTACAAAACGATTATTATTATTTCCGGTAGTACTTCATAAAGAGGAAGGTGCGAGAAAAAGAAAAGACGAAGATAAAGGCAAAGGGGGACTTGGTCACATTACAAAACATACAATAACAAAAGTTGTTACACCTAAAAATTCTGTAGTAACAATATTGTTGAGAAGTCGTACTTCTCCCGTCAAGTCAACACAGTTGAAGCCGTATGCACTATGATAATCTATTTCCCAAATGAAAATTTCCAATTTTATCAATAGGAAATTCGGTTCAGCCCTAACCACTCACTTATATCTGTGACTATTGACAAGTTCTGTGCTATACTCCAGGGAATTGTTTTTCCCCGCATGTGATAGCCTCTGACTAACTTAGCGAAGCAAAACATAATTACATTTTATAGTATTTTCTTATTGGAATAGAATGGCCTAGTAAGATTGTGCAAATGTTTTTGAAATTAAAGCGCCAGTGTGTGGTAAGCTTCAAGAGTACGGTCGTTTGAATAGGTAAAGTAATGTTGTCTACATTTACTTGCATTCTTTAAATAAATCAAATGTGCTAAGTAACCGGTTCTTTGCTTATTGAGGGCCCCTAAGTAGGATAAATAGATAGGAGTAAATAGGTAAAAAGCCATAAAATAAAACTAGAAAAAAATATGTTTTATTGATTTTTTATTACAACAATTTTTGTCTACCTAGAATAACGCTTTAAAATTCATATCTATTTATTTAAAAGGAAGCTACAATATATATACGACATATTGTATATTATTTAAACACAATAATAAATAAATAAATAAATTTTAATAACACTTCTAAACATATCTTTTTGAAATTTGAAGATGTATTTTTCTAGTATTGTCTTCCTAAATTCAATGGTGACCTAGACCCTGCCATTTGCCACTACAGACATAGCTTTACAGTTTGTCGCGTAAATAACAAAATAAACCTATTTAATGTTCTACCTAAAAGTAGTTATTCGCCGAGTTTTTCGTTAAATAGTATCTTAACACGAAAAGTTTTCGTCTCAATTCATAGGTTGTTATTCATTGTTAACGTTTCTAGTGTTTCTCCGCCTAAAACATTGTTCTTTTTTTCTATAGAATTATTATTTATTCAATCGACAAAATATTCCTTGAAGGCGTAGATCCCTTCGTCGACCTGTACGTGACCGCCATCCTAGTTCCTTTCGGCCCCAATGGCTATCTTTTCTGCCCGCCATATTCCTTGCTCATTGCCCCTTAAGGTTTGCAATTCTTGTTACCCAACTCTTCTTCTTTCTGCCCTTTCCCCAATTTTTTATGTGCGTTCGGCAAAGTACGACCATAGTCCATACTATAATAGGTTTTGGCTATGGTTTTTTTACGGCCTGCCGGCCTCCTCGGGCATGTGAAATATCGAGATTATCGAAATAATTTACTAACATTTCTTTTAACCATTCCCGACCAAGCTTAAACTTGATTGAAAATGGTTCACGACAATAGTCAAATAGAGGATTCGAAACCACGACCATGTTGTGCTTGTTTCGCAGGCCGCACCCTTAACCATTAGGCTATAGTCGCTTATTTATACAATTCTTGTTACTCTACACAATCATTTTATTCCATTACATATATTGAAAGAAGGGTTCAGTATTTATGTCATCTGCGTCTCTCTATGTTGCATCAATGACCTTTCAGGACTGAGGAAGTAGCACCTAACAAAATACCGCCGTCAAGTAGTGATTACGCGTCCTGAATAATGAAAACCTCTAGTTTCTTTGTCTAATCTCTCTCGTAAACAAGCACTGGACGCACAACTTATAACTCTCTTCAGTTAATTTAATTAGTTATGAATCACTCTGGATTTTCTGTTCCTCTTGATAAACTATGTCAATCACAAAAGCAAAACGGGGAACACCTCAGTCCAGAGGACGCGTATCTTTCCACCCGCGGCGGAAATTTGTATTATGTGCAACGTTACATCATCCAATTAAAGTATTATGAGGAACATTTACGCTAACATTTTTCAAACTTAATACCGAACTCCGTCTCGTATCCTCTTTAACGATTATCGTCATAACTCCGTCAAGTAACACAGCACTTTAATGGATAATATACCTAAACGTTCCTCATGAAACTCCATCTATTGTTGAAAAAAGAAAATCAATTTAGTGGTTTCTGAGTTTTTTATTTGTAGTTATAGGTATTCCTGCACATATGTTTAAAATATATTAAATATTAACCTTCCTAGAACCGTTAAGATTCTTTGGATAGTTTTAAATTGAGATGAGATTTATGGTTAAGAATAAGCGAGCTAGTTGTAAAACGTTTCTTGTACGCTGATAATCAGATCGTTTTCGCATCTTCGACGGAGAGCTAAAAGTAAGGATCGAATCACTAATTTGCAACATGATTCGTCCCTCTTCTAATTTTATTCTTAATTTTCAAGGGAGACGTCTGAAAATAAATGAAGACACGAAAGTGATGGTATATGAAAGAGAAGAAAATAAGACAGTGATTGAAATAATTATGTTCAATATTTATGATAGGTGAGTAAACATATAAGGATATGAGTTAACACATATAAAGAATATTGACTGTGTAAAATAAAATGAATAGTGAAGGTGAAGGAATAGGAATATCTGGTTATAGACAATGCTATACTAACTTTAATGTATGGAAGGGGGAGCCAGGTTTTGCAATCACGTATTTTAAATTGATGCCCCTGACCAAAATGGAAATTCTTAGGCCCGGACTCCACCAATACGGAGACGAGACGATCGTAGATGTGTTTTAAATAACATCAGTGGATTCAGTAAGGTTCAAATACTGATAATAACAGATGTTTATCTTGACGATGAGTTGTAATGTTTATTTTAATCGATCAATAATCATAAATAGCCTATAAGTAGGAAACCGTTGAAGAATCTATTGCTTTTGCTAGTATCATAATAAAAAAGGTTTGTTTTGAATGGGTCTGAAGTAAATACTCTGATCTATTGAAAAACATTTTCCGGGATAATAAACGTGTCGGGGATTTACAAGCTACCGGCCATTGTCCTCCCCTACATATATACTCTCACGCTTTATTCTCAATCCATTTTATGTTTGGACGTGGTAAGGGTCTTGGGTATAAATAAGTTAATTGGTGCTTGTATCAGCAATGATGAAAAATTTAATATTTTTACTTTTTGTTTTTGTGGCAAAAATCGTGGCAGCCACAGCAGGTAAATATATTTTTTTACGCATGATCTCTCTATTTTACTAATTTCAAGCGACTTCAGAAAAATCTTGGAATGGATGCCACGGATGGGGACCAGAAGTGTGGGCCGCCCTCCTTCCAGATGGACTGATGACCTTGTGAGGACGGCAGGAAGTCGCTGGGTGCGGAAAGCGGAGGACCGCATATTGTGGAAGGCCTATAGGCCTATTTCTGGCAGTGCAGCAGAAAATTCTTGGTTCTGCAATATCTAACAAAAAATTGCTGGAAATAATTGATATATCTGTCTGCTTCCTTTGGTTATAAAACGTGATATATATTTGATACGATATGTTTTAACATTACTTATCAAATTTTACAGACAAGGATTGCGGGGTCATACCAATTTCGTTATGGAGCGGAGAGAAGTCGCGTAGAACATCGATGCTTAAGAGTCCAGTCCAACTTGTAGTTATTCAGCATACAGTGTCCCCAACATGCTACACTGATCAGGTTTGTGAAAGCATACTCCGAGGCATCAGAATTCATCACATCGTGGATTTGGACTTTACCGACATTGGAACTTCGTAAGTAGTCGTTGACTTCATTACTTAGTACCGTTAACTTTCTTCTGGATTTTGCAATTTTAGTGTGATTAGCTATACGACCGAGTTTTAATTTGTTCTATACACCTTTTCTATGAAAAAAATTTCACCTTCTTTTTGAACTACTTTCAGGTTCTTGATCGGCGGTAACGGCGCAGTGTACGAGGGCGCGGGCTGGAATCGCGTCGGCGCGCACACACGAGGATATAACGACAAATCTATCAGCATATCTTTCATAGGAAACTTTAATAGTGAGTAAAAGAAGGCAACTTTATTATTAACAAATTAAGGACCTCTAGCATCACGACACAAGGTAGCACATTCTTATCCATAATTCGGTTATTCTCTTAGGCTTTCTATGCAAGTTGTTAAGATATAATCGTCGTAGAACCTTTCTTACAAATATTCATACATTCGTTTCAGAGTAATAAAGATAAATCACAATTGCACAACCTAGATACTCTTTTAGGCCCTCAACGAGTTCTTGAGCGAAAGTAAATTTATTTAATTTACTTATATATTAAAAACTTTTTTAATAAATAAGTAAATTAAATATGCGCTCAAACCCAAAGGGCTAGGCAGAGATTATGGACATCCATTTAGCGCGATCCTGACTAAAGAAGGGCGATATTAAGGAGTGCCATATATCTACGCAAATGTATTATATTTGGTGTGATGTATGTTTGTTTGTATGTAACGGAATCATTAAAACGTCGCATTCATTTGAAACGGTGCACACTTCGCAAGAACCAAAGACTGCAATAATTTTAATAGTTTGTCCCATTATTCTTACCAGAATCTTTAGGATTTGCGATTAAGAATACCGCTGTCTAGGTGTTAAAGTGTATACAAAAATGCATACTATATGTTACGAAACTCGGCGGGTTTTTTAGTTTTTTAAACTATTAATTATTTTGACATATCAGACGGTTGAAATCTAAAATTGTCTGTTACAGATGAGCTGCCTACACCTAAAGCATTAAAAGCAGCTCAAGACCTGATAGCTTGCGGAGTATTTAACAACTACCTTACCAACGACTATGAGCTGGTCGGACACCGCCAACTCTCCGCGACGCAAAGCCCCGGCGACTCTCTACAGGACCTCATAGAAACATGGCCTCATTGGAAGAAGTTTGATTAAATATAAGACTTGTTAAGTTTCTTTCTTACATAGCATAAGATTTTTTTTTAATTTATTAAATTTTTACATTGTACAACGTTGTACTATTTTTTAACCGACTTCAAAAGAGGGGTAGGATCTCAATTCGCTCGTATTTTTATTTTGATGTTTGTTACCTGAACTTCGACATTTATGAATCGATGTTGAAAATTAATTTAGCAATCGATAGTTTTTGTTGCCAGGTTGGTCTCATTTAAATTTCGTCTCGATCCAAAAAGTGGTTCTAAAGTTATTAAAAATATTCGCGAAGTGACGACGGTTTTTTGTAGTTGTACTTCGTTCAAATTATGATTTATCATTAAGAGATACATACATAATTAAAATCAAGAATTTATATTCGTTTAATGTTTTACAAAAGCCTTAAAATCTTAATGTAGAAGTATAATGTGGACATTTTTTGTTTTCTGACAATTTCCAACACAATATTTCCGTTTGTACTTAGAGATTTTAGATCGATTAAATATAATTTCCCTTCCCTTCCCTACATCCTTTCTTATTGCTCGTCTATCCCATAAAAATATATCTATGATCCGACCGGGTTCCCATCTTGTCGTCCGGTTGGACTTAGTAGCTGGTCACCCACGGTGAACCAGAGGAATCCAGGGCCGGTCTGTGGTGTAAAACCAGCCAGATGTGCCCGGTCGAGATGGACTGTATTGAGTCCACAATGAAAGTGCGGTACCAGTCTGCGGTGATCGAGGGTCCGTCATCCCTTGTGCCCGTAATTGAAGTAGAGTCGCAGAGGGACACGTATCTCGGTGCGCCGCTCTCCCTATCCTCCGCGATTAAACGTGTATAATCGGGGACGGTGTTCCCCCATGCCGGTAACACAACCCCTTGCAGCCGTTTTGCAGATCGGACCAGATCCTCTGCTGGAGGCAGGGAAGGCTTTTCTGACCTTCGGGTGACGGGTTCAGGGGAATCAGTTACCATGACAAAAGGCAGTGTAGGAAAGCGCGCTTGGTGTTCCAACACGCCTTTCTGGAGGAGAATTAGGAAGGCTCGTCCTCCCCAGGGACGAAGCTGCCTCGGTGGCTGACATAATCGGGGATGTGTACGAGAGCGTTCCCGTACCGCCGACATGCGCAATGGAACATTGTGAGGTTTTAGTCGGCCGGCAAGGCCGAATATGCGTGGCATTAAAAAGGTATAAAATTTAACTTTCCTAGGTTCAGTTTTATATAATAGCATAGCGGCTGAACATTAATAGTAGTATGAGAAATAGAACGAATAAACTGCCTTAGTATTGAAACTGAGACGTCGTTACTATGTCCTGTTGTCCTGTAACGTGATACATAACGAGGATATTTCCTTCACAACCATTGTACGGTACGACGAACGGTTCTAGGACGAGGTTACAATTGTATAACGTCGCCGGTGTAATTGGATATTGGATAAAACTGGCATTCAAACAACATCCTGTCGAGACGTTGGCCTACAAGGACAAATCAATCTGAGCTAATGGACCAAGCGATACATTGTGCATAACATCACATAAGCTAGAATGTCTATGTTTTGATTTAGCTTTTATTTGTAAAATGGTATTATTTGTTGATGAAAGAAATCATGGTTAATAATATTATTACCCAACATTTTGTGACGCTTTCAAGTTGGTTATTAAAAGAATAAAAAAAATTATAATGTACACTCACGCCCATAACTCATGCCTGTCCCAGACAGAGATTACGAATTTCCATTTGGCGCGATCCTGACACACGTCTTTCGCTTCTTTTTATCGTTCTCTGAACGATATAAAGGCCTGGAGAAAACGTATCACTTCTTGTAAATTACTACTCCAGACTGTAACTGATATTACAGACTAGAGTATAGGAGACTTTAAAATACGGAACCCTAGATAGTTGGTAATCACGTCAAGAATATACACAAAGATATAATAATATATTTCTGGTATCAATATTGTAACGCATAAAATTACTTACAATTATTACTATCAGTTCAGAACCAACACTACAGAACAGTCACAAACACAATCAGTACAGAAATAACTTTTACATAGAAACAATATAGTACATATATGAGAAAAGACAAAATATTCAAGACATGTCAACTACACGCAATTATTGTAGTTACTAACGTATTTCTTGTCTGACGACTTTAATACTTTCAGCGATCATTCGATTATAAACATGACATAATTCTACGTGCGTAGGTTTTTTGCTTGTCTATCGGATAACAAATTAAGTTTCAATTTTGAAATTTTAACATTTCATTCACTGCAAATTCAAAATGTATCTACACTCAATCGTTGTTTTCATCTGACTGTCCTATTCGAGACGATACTAACTTTTCTTCAAATACTCGTATTATAGAAATTTGGTAAAAAGTAATGTTTCTATGTACGCCTATTTTACGACAACTTCTAAGTCTTGGGTGGTTCAAAAACACTAATTATTATATATGAATTACTATTATATTTTAAAACTTAAATAACTATTATATAAAAAAAACTATCAATCAATGAAATCAAATCTAATCAATCTATGACTAGGTTTAGATAGGTTTCGACACACATGACGGACATTGGTGCAGTTACAATACCGAGCCAGAAATGTATTTTTAATTTTCAATATTTTTATAACTAGAAGAACTATGTGTAACAAGACTTAACTACACAATAATAATAATGTACCATAGTTATTTTCGTTATTTGCGTGTATTCAAAAGTCCATAGTCAATCCTTATTACACCAGAGACAATATACAAATTATGATAAAAGTCTTGTTGACGTTACTGTCAGAATATTTTTGACGGTTGACACATTCAAGAACGAGACGCCGGAGTGAACAATAAGGTTCGTGAATATATATTACTGTGTGAATTGTTGGTGATTTCGTAATGAATAAATATTGTTAATACGTTACAGTACATATTGTTTAAATTCAATGACTCCCTTTTAAGATACTAAGGTAAGTATGTACATTGTTGCCCAGTATGATATGTGGGGGAGGGGGAGGGGGGAGGGGATGGTAACTCTCCCACCGTTGAGAAAAGTTCGGAGCCGCGATTTAAAAAAAAAACAAAATCGGCGCATTCGTTAGCCCAAAAGGCATTTTTGCACTTATCTGCCCCCAGTGCTACCACGAAACGTTTGTTTCGCCTGCTCAGTTCATGCGTATGGTAACTTAACA
>JWHW01034515.1:105140-128126 GCA_000931545.1 Papilio glaucus | reverse complement strand
CTTGATAACATGAAAATTTACAAAGATATCCAGAGCAACAAAAAAAAATTTTTGTTTTGTAGAGCTGTGTAATCTGACGATTTCAATACGCCAAAGCTTTCCTCATCGATAAAAGTAAAAATGTTATACAACCTTTTTTTTCTTTTTACCATTTAATCTTATAAATCCAATAGGTCAATAGGAGACATCTTTTTGAAATCAAGCAAAAGAAATGCAACCAAATGTATTGTGTTTAAGAGTTTTTCCGAATTATTCAACAATCGGGAAGGCAACTGGGTTTTCCGAAATTATTTTTCTGTTGACTTCAAATTTTTATTTGTAATTATGACAACCCTAGATATAACCAAACTGTACATTGTTCATTATTTTAATCACGTATCGGCAACCCTAGACGTAACCAAACGAAATGTAGCTGTCAAGATGTTTTCCATAATTATCTAATTTTAGCAATAGACAATTAGATTTAGAGAAACTGTTTTTTCTATGTCACACTATTAATTTTGTGTTGTAATCAATTGTAGGTACAACTCCGTGTTCACACTGCCGGAAACACATGAAACATGTTATCTCCCTCTTTCTCTAAAAAAAGCCGAGTTGACAATATTTTTATATGAATATTTTCGGTAGTGTGAACTCACGGTAACATAATGTATGTTTTAAATCTAGTCGCAGTGACGTAAAATATGTGATGGCAGTAATGTATGTTCAAAGAAAGAGCTATGGCATTGAATATTGTATTTTTTTTTAATTTGTTTGTGCCAGCTATTTGGTCGACGGAAGATCTAGAACAGTTACAATTGGAAATTTTTAACAGATGAACTATGTTATAGTACTGATTTTCCTTCGCCGCACACTGTCACAAATCATAGTAAGGCTAGAGGTGAGCACGCGGGCGCCGTTATCGATAAGAACCTATCGCGTTTCTTTTACATATTAATAACTCTTTTACAACTCATTTATTTTATTTTTATGTGCACTAAAAAGATAGTATACATGTTTATTGTATAGTTTTATCAAACATGTATTTATTAGTTTTCGGGATTATGTATGTATGACTGGACATTGATTCGTTTAAGCGAGGAGACGTGGCCCCTCACTGTGGGCTCGATTAGACGGTTTAAGGTCACTCAAAGGGCAATGTTGTTGAACACGATATAAGGCGAGGACCACACTACAGTCCTTATGTTTTCTAAAGACTGTTGTTGGTAGGCCGTAGCTTATTTAAACTAAATATTGAAGATTGCACCTTAGCAACACGACACAAAGCTCACATTTCTATTTACTGTGAGTTAATAAGCGAAGACTTGTAAAATACAGATACTTCCGTCGCTCGAATAGCGAAAATTGTATTTTTAAAAAAGTATTTTTGTGTATATTAGTGTGCAGAAATATATGATTTTGTCGAAAAATATTGTTTTCTTACCCTAACCCTTACATTTCATTTGACAAGGTGAACCTTGTAACACAGTAGAGCCCGCAACATCTGTTGCACGAATTTGCTTGACCGGTGAAATACCACGACCTCACAGAAGACACGCGTCAAGTAGAAGTACTCTGCGTTTCGTCTGTGAAGTTCCGGAGTCCAAGTTGTAGTAGTCTTCCCCTTCCCATCGATTTCTAATAAGAAAGGGATTGAAGAGGGAGGGGATGAATAGGAAGTATCGGAATACGATTTTTGTCTGTCCCCTGTCTGTTTTAAGGACTATTAGCTTGTTACAGATGCTTGTTACAGGTAGCGGTCACTAAATAACAGGTGAACCGCTTGCTCGTTGGCAACCTGTAAAATACCTAGAGGATACTATATAAGTGAGTTCACACTGTCGAATACATTATTATAAAACATATTTTTTTAACGTTATCGGCGGTGCGAACACGGCGATTGTAGTTGTTCCAAGTCTAGTTAATTTTTGACAATTCGCCTCTGCACGGCTTGGTGTGCTGTGGTCTACTGTTGGGGCATGATTTGCGATCAATTTTGCATGTAACTCAGCTGTCACACTAATGAACCTGTTAAATGACTCATCTAGATACTAACAGTTGAATACGTCGCAAGATTAATCCAGAAGAATTTGTAGTAATTTCTTTTATATCTCATTTTTTTATCAGTCACTAATTTGCTGAAGCAATATGACTCGTCCAATTATTAATTGGCACAATAACAACGTAACAATTCTGACGTTGCAAAATATATACTAATATAATGAATGTGGAAGAAACTGTCTGTATATTACAACCAACTAAAGAAATTTTCATGAATTTTAGTATAGATGACGCTGACTGATTGGGAACTTAATCAGTTTATAATCGGTCTAGGTATATTCTAAACGGACAGCAGTTGTGACCTGAACGAATTTATTCACAAATTCACTTCAAACACAACAAACGTACTTTTTCCTTGATACATATCTATTAAAAGATATAGTTTTATATATAAATATGTCCAACTGATTCAATTCTAATGTGATAACCCAAGCAAAATGTCGGTTAACAATTTGAATTCGAGTTTATAAACTGTGAAGAAATGACAGTTCATATTGTGAATGATTCTGTCAGTACACAATTTTTTGACATTTTATAATATCCGGTGACGCTTAGTTATGGCGTAGCTCGACGGCTATTTTCTTAGTGCATTCTATGTCCACAAAACGATCTATAGCGGCGAAAATAATGTGAAATTACTAATTGTGGCAGTAAAAAGTGCTTGAATTATGAATTATAAGTTACACAGACCACAAACAGTAAAAAAACAGAGCACGGGAAGTGATTTCATGAATAAATCTATAAATGATAAAAACACCTCTATATATTATATTTTACTTACTTTAACTCAAAATAAACGTGCCTTACTTTTCCGATTGTTTCGGCGTCGACAGAGTAAAAGCAATAACAATTTCATCGGAAGCCGTTTTGAAACTGGTCTAAATGAGCAGCTGCGCAGACGAACTCGCGGTCTGTAGCTAGTATTAATATAAGAAATTCAAAAGTTGTGCAACATTCATTTGTGTGTCAGTTTATTGCATACTAAGGTATTACGCAATACGGAAATAAAAATATGCATTTTAAATAGGTATATTTGAATAACATATTATGTTTACAACTTTGGTGGTTAGCGCGATGCAGCGAAAAACGTATTCGACTAGACTAGGCTTTTGGGAAATTCCGCCCCATCTTCATCTCGCAAATACCTTAATGCTTGAAGCCGAAGGTCTACCTAATGCGTCATCCCAGAGACGGACTCTGACGGTGGGCTGGTCGATAAGTTAAAAGTCGCACAGCGAGCGATGGAGAGAACTATGCTCGGTGTTTTCCTAAGGGATAGAATCTGGAAAATCTTGGAATGGAGGCCGCGGTCGGGGATCAGAAATACGTCCCTCCTTCCAGATAGACCGATGACCTTGTGAAAACGGCAGGAAGTTTCTGGATGCGGTGCGCGTATGACCGTATACTAACAGAATTACGCGGAATAAATGGCGATGGTCATCGCTTGCTCATTCTTTGTACAGGAAATTGACTCATATTGATATCCATTTAGACTTTGCATATTGATGCCTTGTATTTAATAATAGTTCATCGTTAATTGTATATTAATAATGTACAATTATTTACTAACGTGCGACGTTAATAAATATCGATATATGTACACATAATAATTGCAATTGGCCTATCCAGGGGGACTAAGGGACTCGAGACCCCATTAAATATTACTTCCTTGTTCTGGTTTAAATTATATTTAAATTATTGTATGCTTTTTAGTTAAAACCTTGTTTAAAATCTAATTAGAAGAGATGGCTCACTTGTTTTTTATTTTTCATTTTAGAAATACGCGTTTTTTTTTTAAAAAAAAAGCGAAGATTTTGATGGCCTGTGACAACCGCGTTCCTTTGGCAGCATCTGTCAAATGTGTCGTAAATTTTTAAATTTTATGTCTACTAATATTACTAAAACGTTTTTTTATAATTCTGCCAATCAAGCTAAATCACCATGACACGATTGAATAGCGCGTGTAAATGATAACACTATATAAAAAAAATATGTATAAGAATTTATATCGATCAGATTAGTGTCATACTAAAAAGAGACTATATAAGGAGCACCCGTAACCGACGAGCATGTAGAAGAAGCAAAAGAGGCGTGCCTGGATCGCGCCATATAGAAATCGATAACCTCTGCCTACCCCTCTCGGTTACATAATAATAATAATAATAATCATTTATTTCAGATAAAATTACAAAAGACACAATTCAATTATAATAAAATCCATATGCAAATTTGTCATTTCCAGAGCAGCAGTTATACTTAAATAATAATAAAAATATGCAAAAAAAAAAAATTATATCGAAATGTCAACAGATTAAACCTAATAAAATATGCTTACAATTAATTCAAAAATCAAATAAAAATTATATTAGGTTACGAGTGTGAATGCATATTTATTTATTAACTAGCTGTGCCCCGCGGTTTCACCCGCCCTGCAATTTTACTTAAACGAAGTGATATTACCTACTTAACCTCATCACCATCTCCCTGCCCTTTTCCCGCGTATGTAGGGTCGACACAATGTGGCCGTAGCACAGTTATATTAATATTTTTTTTATTTATAAGCCGATTGAGAAAAACAAACACTAAATGTTAAGTGAAGCTTACCACAATAGATTAGTGAAAACCGCACCCAAATCTGTTAAGCCGTTTCTGAGATTAGCGGCAACAAACGCACATACAACCAGATAAACAATCTAGCGTTTATGAACGCCCCCAATAATAGTTTTTCTAAAATATTTTGCCATGTACAGACAGCGATCGGTTAGATTTTTATTATATGTATAGATAAGTGTAAAAAAAGCAACTAAAACGGTACGGTAAACATTATACGGTAGACTCGATGGTGTTACATAATCGACTCTGCAATGTTTAGTAGATAAATTTGAGACAACCAGATTTATAAACAATCAATTACCGATACACGAAATCGTTATCGTTGATAGCTCAAAGAATTTGGAAAAGACACTTTTATTTTTATATAAAAATTTAACCTCAAAAAAAATGTTCAATTGTCAAATTTCAATCTCAATATTGTACGTTTATCCGATAATAAAGAAAACGGATGTTTTATTAATCAACATTTCCCGCCATCGTTTATCTGTCAACGAACTCTGACACTAAATATGGCGCGATACGTCACCTGATCAGTAGACAATGGAGATAAAACACGTGTAATGTAAAGCGAACATTTTTATTATTATTTGTTATCTTACTCAAACAGAAGTGATAGTGTTGTTACTAGGCGTCGTGTTTAACTTATAGGTTATTGTAATGTGAGTTTTACGTTATATAACATATCAATTTGAGCATTTTGCAAAACTTTGGACTTTTTCACATTTAATTTAACCTTTTAAAACTAAATTCGGACGTATCAATGTCTATTAGTCCGGGCTGAATTTATACGCAAAGTCCGACGAGTAAAAACCTCCTTAGAGGAAGATTAGACATGATAAAGAATTTTTCCTTTTTCTATTCAACCCTCTTCCCCTTCCCATCTCATTCTTACTAAGAGATGGGAAGGGAAAGAGTAGAACTAGGGCTCCAACCTCATTTATCAGACGATGATGTCGCTCGCTCTGTTATATAATAAAGATATGTTCTCTTTCGTCTAAAGAGTGCGGCGAAACAGTTTATCAATCTCCTTTACTTGATACTCTTTGTATCTCAAAAAAGAATTGGCTTTTTTAGCCAATTCTTTTTTGACCAATTTAATAGTTGATATAAAGCGAACAATTATAAAGTATTTAACTACAATAACCCATCATACATCACAGAATTCCTAGTGCATGGACTGATGAAGAGATATGGCATTTATAAATGCTCAGAAAGTTGACGATTGAGGGTAAAACAGTGTTTGAAAATACAGATTAAAAATACAGTTGTATTGTTAACCCTTCTACTCGACTTTAAACTAACATTATAATGCATCAACTTCGGACAGTTTATAAATTGACGAGAAATAACGCATCTAATAGTGAATGATAAGAATAGGCCTAGTCAGATTATAAACTGACGAAGTTCACAATTGTTCGGTGACATATGTTCAATATGAGGTTGCACAAATAAAACGTCATCAGTCATTCGCAATTTATATTATCACCAGCGCACTCTAGTTCTGAACTCATCGTTGACGCTGAACCGCTTGATGGTCTCGTAGCCCAAGATGATGGAGAAGGAGAAACACGCAGACTGCGCGAGCCGCGCGGACAGGCCCTTAGCGTAGAGCCCTACGAGACCTTCTTCCCGCCACAGCTCCTTGAACACTTCACGCATGGACCCTACACCCTCCACCTGGCAACAATAACTATAGTCAGAACAACATAATATGCCGCATAGATCCTACGGCATCCACCTGAACACAGGACAAGTAACTAAGATAAACCTGGAGGCAAACACAAAAATCAACAGAGCAGCTAATAACACATTATTAACGAAAACAAGTATTAAATATAAAAAAACCGACACGCTTCAGGACAAAAATATTCAGAAGAAAATAATAGGACCGTCAAGACAACTTGAGTTGTCACACAAACAAAAACGGTTAAAAATAACTACAGTGGTTACAAAATAACAGGTACTTTAGACTAACTATAGACGTCACAAAATAATTGTTGGCCCGGCCTGTTTAGATAACTACAGTCTTCACAAAATAATAGGCTCGTTAACACAACGGTAAAATATAAAAATATAGGTCCATTTCGGTAACTTGTAGGTCCTAGGTTCTTAATTTACAATTTACAAAGATGTTATATGCATATTGGATTACAAAGCGCCGGAGTACCGGGGCTCCGCAGTCCTTAGCTAAGATTATGAAGCGTACCTGTAACCTCGCCCTGACAATATCCAGGGGGTTGGTCAGTATGGTGGTGGTGAACCCGCCGAGCGTGCCCGCCACGCACTGGATCAACAGGTGCGAGACCCACGCCGGGCTCAACTTTAACAGTTCATCTGGAAATGTAACAAAATATTTGTATACTTTGTTCCAAATGTGGATGGAAATTTTGTAAACAAATAGTTATCAAACTCGACGATACCGAAAGGTTGTCCTCGAGTGCAATTTGACGTCCACAGAAACCTGACACCTAGAAGTACTGACGGCGAGTTACGCGAGGGTTCAACCTAATTTGGTTTACACTATTTAACAGTGCTGGTCTTAGATATCGGCAATCCACTTGTGATTTATCAATATGTATATTATCTTACATATAATCTAGGTCCTGATCAAATAACAGATGAGGGTATTAGTTTCATATGCTGTATGTTAGAATAAAAGGGCTGGACCGATTTGGATGAAATTTTCGGATAATCAATCATATTTAATGCTACTCGCGCGAATAAAACCTCGTACAATACCTTGATACGCGGTATACAGGGCCCACCAGAGGGCGGAGTTGGGCACGTACGCGGCCAGCGACGCCGCGTACCCCCTGTAGTACCCCAGCGGGCCGTGCAGCCTGTACACGCGGAGCGCCACTTCCCGAGCTAGAGCCGCCTTCGACAGACGTTTATCTAGATCCAGACCTAAAGGGTTCAGCTTCTGCAATAAATAAATAAAAAACACGATGTGAAAAACAAAAAAAATCAGGTTAGAAGGCGCGAAATCAAGTCTAGTGTGTTAACAATAAAATTTAAAATTGAATGAAAAATAAGGGTCGAAACTGACTCAAATTCTAATAAGCATGGCGATCTAACGGACCTTTTCAAATATAAAAATTGTGGGCCAAAAAAAATGATTTTGTTGATAGAACTAGCACCACTTTATTTGATTTTATTTGACCTTCAAAATTCTATCTTTCCGTACATTTTCGTTCAAATTATTTAACTAAAATAAATAAAATATACGCTCACGCCCGTAACCCAGAGGGTAGGCAGAGATTATGGATTTCAATTTGGCGCGATCCTGATACATCTCTCTCGCTTCTTCTACATACATCTACGTATACAAGCTCGTCGGTTACGGGTGCCCTTAAATTAACTAAAACAGAATATAAAATACCGTAAAATTTTCGAATTACCAAACACATATAAAGCTTTCTGCCATTGATCCTAGCCTTTTTTCGGCAACATTTTCATTTGCAAACCATATAAAAGGATTGTTTAAAAAATCGCGTTTTTTTCTTGAGGAAATAGATTATTAAAATCACAACAAAAACATAGAATTAGTGCACGAATAATACTGTAAATTAATTATGAAAAAGTGTGTTTTTTTATCCACGAAAAATCGCGTTTTTTTTTTACTTTTTGTCCGGAAGTAGATTATTGAAATGACAACAAAAACAAAAAATAACTGGATGAATATTGATTTTTTTTAATTCAAAGTCGTGGTTAATTATACAAACCGTGTTTTATAAAAAAAAAACATTTCTATCCATCGCATCGCATAAAGAAAATTAAGATGCAAAAACCTTATCTAAAAACAGACCTTGTTTCACAGCAAGTTGTGATTTTTGTAAACAAAAGTTATGTTAATATTCATTAATTCCAAAATATTACCTTATAACATTATCTATCCATATTACACAATTTCACTTCACCTTATCTCACGATTTACACAAAATTACAACATTACCGATGAAATTATAAAAAGTGTAATGGCCGCCATGTATAGTAAATGACGTTTGTTTGTTTACAATAATCATATCTTGCTATGAAACAAGATATACGAGAATTACTAATTTGATGTAATATGAAAGGTTAGTACTCTTAAATCATCATATATGTATACTCACTGGGTTTGTACTAGCACCAGGCCTGCCCTTAGCTAGTCCCAGCACCATGAGATGCTGGCTGAGCACGTCGAAGGGCACTATGACAGTCTGGCCCACCATCGACGCGCACCCTCCGCCTATGAACGACTGAAAATATATAAATATTGTATAAGTAATCCTCCTTTGATGATCGGAACTCACATTTGCAATTATAATATCAAAGTTAGGGCAATGATAGACTTTTCCGTTTTTAGCAAATCACATAAATAATAAAAATATAGCAAAGGTGTGAAATAAATGAGTTATTTCTCAAGTTATAGCAAAATCATAATTTATAATTCAACTCAACAATAGATGGCACAATACATTATAATATAGTTTTCTATATTCACCAATAGATGGCGAGCAACGTCATTGTCAATACGTCATCGATATTTCTTACCTTCACCTTCGGACTGATGTCATATTTCCCAAGTTCGTGCTTTACACCTTCGTAAGTCGTGATGTAGAAAACACCAGAGATTATTTGAAACTGAAAACAAATAATAAAGTTCAGTTGACTAGTACTATCATATATATATAAAGGTTAATTTTGAAACATATGTAAAGGTTAATTTTGAAACATATGTAAAGGTTAATTTTGAAAATGAAATTTGTGACAATAATTATGAACCAATGACAATACATAAATTTTATGAATGTGCAATAATAAACATCCGAACCAGTTAAATCAATTTAAATTTATAATTGGTAACAACGCCATCTAGTTATACTTTGAAATAATACTAATATTTGGTATCATATTTTTAATCTTTAACTAGATGGCGTTATACTTAATTTTAAATCATAACCACTTGTAATACTCACGCTGGATAGCCAGAAGCCTCTGTAGAGGCCGGAGATTCCCTCGTTGTGGTATATCTTGGTGATGGCATCCGTCACACCCTTGTACGCCTCCTTCTTGCGCTGCACTTGAATCTGGGTCTTCACTAAAGTCAGGGGGTAGAGCGCGCATCGTACTGGAAACAAGAAGAGAAAAGGGATCAACATTTGCGAAAGGGGGATAAGGTTGACAAATGACGAATGATATGGTTAACAATTTTTTTTTATTCTTTATTACTGGAAGAAGGTGGCATACAAGCAAGCACCTGATGTTATGTGACTGTTATCCACAGGCAATTGCAGATGCTTTGGCCACCTTTAATGGACAGAAGAGGTGATAGACAAGAAAAAGGATATTGCCTTTGCCTGAAATTAAGCCTATGAAAAATTTAAATTGGCAAAGGAGGACAGTTGATATTAAGAAATTTATGAGCCCTTACTTTCAGGTGAATGTTCTTCTTATCTCCAATATTATTGCTAGAACCAAAACTCTCTTTTCCAAAGGAACGAAACTTTGTGAACTTTTTTTTTTTTTTTTTTTTTTTTTGGTAGCAGGCGGCAAACGAGCAAGCGGATCACCAGATATTTAGTGAACGCTACTCATGGACATCCGCAACAAGCAAATGTGTTGCAAATGCGTTGCCTACCTTAGAAGCAAAAGGGTAGGTTAGGTTAGTTAACACTCTCTTTACTTCTATTATAACTCACCTGTGAAACTGCTCAGTGTGTACAATGGGAAAAACTTGCTTTTGTCCATCATACTCCATTCTATTGTCGTGATCAAGTGTGGGGGTGGAGACTCGACCATTGTAGCAGCCATAATCTTCTCTCTTCTCCCAACTTCTGTATCTCCCCTTCAATATGATCATACACCAAGGAACATCTAAGCACTATGTATCTAATACTGTGTCTCATATATCTTTGGTGATAAACTTACATCTGTACATATTGTATTATATACATAATATATATGGAATTATTTATATTATATGTTATAATTTATAAATAAATTAATTTATTTTAACGTTACACGTTCAACAGAGACTAGACGCCTAAATAACTTTCCTAGGAGATTTTTTTACTATATTTTTTTTGCAGTTATGTTATTTTTATACAATCGATATATGTTTGACATATATGTCTGCTCTCTAACTCTTCCATGGCTGTTTCATTCGAGGTTGTGTCTTGAGCTGGAAAAGTGGAAAAAAAAATAGTTTATGTAGTTTTGCCATAATTTGGATAACAATAATGTAACTTCGCTCTGTTTATGTCAATTTCTTTTTATGGATAATAATTTATTAATTTCTATTGTATTGTTGGGAAGCAAAAACAATAGATGAAAAGCACTGAACATTCCTTTCGGATTTTATTGCTATGATTTCGGCGAATTCCGATTAAGACGTCATTATATTTTACAAATTACGACTTACGCAGTCTCCTTTTTAAAATTAGTGTTATAAAGAATAAATCATTCGAGATACCGCATATTTAGGGGTTCAGAGGAAGAGAATTACATTTTTTCGACTTACTGACGATTTCAACTTAACAAGGTTCGAGTTACAGAGATTCCACTGTATATGCTATCAGACTTTTTTGTAGATCTTTTTAATATGTAAATTTTTAATATATAAACTTTTTAAATTATAAAAAATCACTTTGATATATCGTAAGGCAATGTAAGCAAGCGCAAAAAAGGCTGTTTTTTACGACATCACATCACAAATCTTTGAAATGCTTTGCTATTCTCTATTATCATCATATGCCATCTTTCTCAGATTCTTCATGCAGCTTTATGGAAGTGTATCACACTTGCGCTTTTGGCAAAACAAGCTGATACGAGAACTGCATCGGCGACCGCACATGATCAAATCCATTGCATAGTTTTAAAGATCGAAGAGAGCAGACTGTAGAAGCGACTTTGTTCTATACTTTGTATAAAGATATATTTTTTTTTTTCCTCATTTCATTGTTTTAAGATAACAAATTGATTTGTCCTTGTGATAGGCGTTGAGTAACTTTTTTATTGCTAATAGTTTGCATGTTATCACAATATCAATTATAACATTAGATTATTCTGTTTAATCTATTTAAAGTCTACAACTATGAAAACCTATATCAGGTAGCAGAACTCATTATTTGAAACATTGTGTATGTATTATACTCAATATATATAAATAATATTATACATATGAATTTTTGAAATTACAAATTTTGTATATCTATATTCTTGTTATACAATCTATGGATGGGGACCAGATAAGTACCTGGATAAGGAAGACTCAGGACCGTAAACTGTGGAATTGACTGGGGAAGGCCTATATCTTGCAGTGGTCTGATACAGACTGTTGATGACAATATTATGAATAATAATGTAGTTTGACTATTTGAATGCACTCTCAGGAATTACTAAATGGATTTGAATAATTCTTTCTGCATTTGACAGCCAAATTATTAAGTACCTTCCTTCCTATAGGTTATTTAACACACTACTACCATAAAAAGCTGATGACGGATCATGCTGAACGGCAAGTAATTTACTCAACACAGCAGAATTCTTAAAATATGATCTAGTATTTTAGAAATGGATATAGGCAGGGGAAGACAGAACACGACCTGGTGCAATATAATGAAAAAAGGCTTATTAAATAACTAATGGCTTAATGAATTTTATTTGTAGGTAAACATATTGCATTTAAATATGTTTAAATTATATTTTTTTAACAGTATTAGGGGAGAATAAGCAAGTGCTGGTATTAGGTGACACAAACTGAAGGACGGATTAAGATAAGATTTCATAATACACTATCCTAAGGCACTGGAGGTCATTTAAATCTATACAGTTGGCTCAGCGAATAAAAAACTTGTCATTGTCAAGTGATTTTACATGATTAAAATCACAATATTCCGATTATAAAATTGTAAATAATAATAATAAGTTGTAAGACATGCTTCTTTCAACGATTACAATTGAATCAGTAAAGTCTTAATTAAATAAAAATATATACAACAATACTTTGACTTGCGTAAGCATTTAATACACTTACCAAACGCAATATTCAAAATCCATGATCACGTAGCACTCACTAATATTGTAAAAAAAAGTTTGACACTATACACAAATCGCTTAAACGTTTTATGTAATAATTTACACAGTATACAGCACTGAACGATGGAAAATATTACATTTTACGCGTCCCTAGCCCTAATGCGACGTCAGTCAGCTGATTGCTATTCTTCCATCTTCCTTTTTAGTTGTCAAGTTGTCATAGTCTCTTTTTTATTAATTTTATGACCTGGTAACATAGACCTTTAGCTCATGTTGTCATAGTTAATTACCATAGATACATAGAATAAGACAAGCACAGAATTTCAACCCGAAATATTTTATAACTAGCTGTAGCCCGCGATTTTACCCGCCTTACAATTTTACTTAAACGAAATTATTTTACCTACTGAATATGTACCGTACCGTACTACCGTAACCTCATCATCATCTCCCTGCCCTTTTCCGGCGTATGTGGGGTCGACACAATATGGCCGTCGCACAGTTAAATTAATATAACTTTTTTATTTATAAGCCGATTGAGATAAAACAAACACTAAATGTTAAGTGAAGCCACAATAGATTAGTGAAAACCGCATCCAAATCGGTTAAGCCATTTCTGAGATAAGCTACCGCTTATCTCAGAAATGGCTTAACGCACACACAAACAGACATACAGTCAAAAGTTCTAAAAAACATTATTTTGGGTTTTATTGCGTTTATGAAGGCCTCCAATGATAGTTTTTCTTAAATATCTTCCATGTACAGACAGCGATCAGTTACAATTTTATTATATGTATAGTTTTTATGAAAAGAACGTATCTCAAAACAGTTAATAATGGTTTTAAAATTGAAGTTTTCCAAGGTCTATAATTAGGTTTTTATATTTCATAAAAAGTTCACTTTTTACTACTTAGAATTCTTTTTTATCATTTTAATATAATATTTATTCGACAACCTGAAAGTTTAGTATTATATTTATAGAATTTTATCGTAGGGTTTTGTAATGGAAATGTAAGACATTTATTGGTTTTAAAATTACACGTTCTTACAAAACTCCCATAACGGGCGTGAGCGCATATTTATTTATTTATTTATTTATTCAATGTCAAGGAAAATGTGTCGGGCTGTATGGCTTAGTTCCCTTGTCTGCTCTTTCGAGCGAATAAAAACAACAAGGAAAATGTGTCAAAAAAGTTTATGAAACGTCAAAACTTTCTCTAAGTTTCTTTTGTTGGTTTTCTTTTAATTTCTTTTCGAGTATCTAATTATTAAGTCTCTCTACTTCAGCGTTGTATTTTTATTATCTGCTTAATTTCTATAATGGTAGTAATTTTTCCTTTTTACTGTATTAAAATAAATAGATTTAATATTAACAAAGTTACAAAATGTAAATGTTTCAGGCTCGGTACTTCAAGGAACAAGATATTGATGGTAAGAAATATTTTTCTTGAATATTTTCTTTCTCTTTTTTTAAAGCTACATGAACCTTTCTCTATTCTAGTAAGGTCTTAAGATCTCCTTTTTTCTTATTTTGATTTAGTTCTGAACTTTATAATTATTCATTACATTAGGCAGATTTTAAAGATTTTTAAATTGCAAACAGAAAAGTAGATGTCGTGACTAGAATTTGGACAGGTATGCTTTTGGCATTTTGAAAGGATAAATTAAGAGAGAGTACCGAAACAAATTTATGTTGCAAAGTGAGTAGCAGTGTTGGCAGATGATATTCAAGAACTAATATCACACATTACTGACATACCAAAGATGGAGTACTCACAAGCATGTATGCATAGATGTATGGATTTATAAGAAACAAGAGATTGTGCCAAACGTAAATCCAAACCTCTGCCTGTCCCTTTGGGCTACAAGCGTGAGAGCAAATCCAATTATTTACGTTTGCAAACATACACATCTGTTTTGAGTATTGATGCAAATGAAATAATAAATATACATGTTGTATGTTTGTTTTGTCTGGAGCCACATATTTGTCATATTAATGCTCTAATATGAAACATATTCTTATAGAGATATTAAAGATATATAAACTAAATGAATTTCAAAAGATTCATCCTGAAAAAACTGGTTATCACTTTTTAAACAATGCAAGGCTTTAAAATATAAACAAAATGAATTGATGTTGTCATTGGCAAGTGTCCTTTACAAAGACACAAAGGTATCCTAGAACTCCCTACTTAGTAGCTATCCCTATATCTATTACTACCTGTGCCCCCCGGATTCACCCATGGCTGTTAGCTTGGCTCCTAAGGGTTGTAGCGCATGTTAGCCTATAACTTTCCGTAATAATTGGGTTCTCAAATGACAAAATATTTTTTTTGAGATTTTGACAATTGAGATTAGTGCATTCAAACAAACATACTCTTCAGCTTTATTATATTAATATAGATATCCCAATCATTAAGCCATGAATGATGCAATAATTAACAAACAAACAAAACAAAAGAAATAAAACAACATATATTTATTTAAAAGCAAATATATTAAGAAATAATTACATTGATCTGTATGACATTTCGAACACATTGTAAATGAAAGAGAAAACTTCATACATCAGCTATTCCCGCGTGATTTAACACTATCTTACAATTTCTGGATATATTTTTTTATGGAACAAGGAGGCTAACGAGCAAACGGTTCTCCTGACTGTAAGTGTTCGCTATCCATAGACATTCGCAACAAACACACGCCAAAATGCCTGTCCATCGTAGCTTAGTATTTAGCTCGAATCATAAGATAGTTCTATATGCCCGTGTAAATTATAGAAAACATTAAATGAAAATAAGATGCGAATGCCATAGACAATTTTTTGGATTACATGGGACCTCGTCGCTCCCGCTGCATCGTTTGCTCGATTAGCTGAAGCTTGCGTCTGAGGGCGTCAAGAGCGGATTTCGCCTTCACCATCTGGTTCTCGTCTACTTTCTGGTTCTTCTGCTTCTTGTCCAAATAGTACAGGATGTAGGTGCCTATGTGCATCACCTCACACCTTATTTGCACTATGGCACTACGGCAGTTGCCCGAAGGAAGGGGAACAAACAGTTTGCCCTGCTTGAATTCAGTTAAAAAGGCATTCGTTGGGTCGTTATACATTGTTGACAAACAATTGTACCTCTATGAGCGTAACAGGTCGACTGTTAAGTGCTACGTGTCTCGGTGGCGAACCGGCAAAAACAAACGATCGATAGTGAGTAATGTTGCCAGTTACCGTTTGGAAAAAAGACAGTTATTTTTGTTTGGGAATTACGCCCATTACAAATTTTGGCTTACAGTAATGAATTACATATCGATTTGTTTCTTATAATATCTAGATTACAGGGTTAATATTAGTAAGACCTAGTCTAAACGGAATACTGAGAAAGAAGGCAAATATGAACGTCAAATTAACCTAAAAATCACGAGCGAACGAATTTTTCATAAGTTATTTTCTTGAATGAAGACAGAATAACGAAACAAATTTATGTAGCAAAAGTGAGTGGTAGTGTTGGTAGGGGACGCCCTAAGAGGACTTATATCGATCAGATTAGTGACTTACTAAAGAAGGGCGATATAAGGAGTACCCGTTACCGACGAGCATGTATGCATAGATGTGTCTTTTTATTTTTAACCTCATAATTCCGGTTAGACTTTACAAAAGTAATATGCCTGTTGATAATAGTAAATTATTCACATTTTTAATAACATAATGTGATTTATATACGCTTCCGTACCAAGTGGGCCTAAAAATACTGTCTCTTTTTCCCCAAAATTCGATTTTACCCACAAAATGTTACCATTCCAAAAATTGGGCTCGAAGGACCAAATGTAAAAGAGAAAGGGCATATATCTCGTATGATGTTTCGGTTTATTTTTAGAAAAACATAAAAGGGTAATCAAGTTTCTGAGCACTCTTTTTATAATACGCTATTAAAACAAAATAATTAGAAATTAATATCGTTTAACATAATATTTCTTTTAGACACATATTTGTCGAACAAAATGTCCCCAAAACAGAAAGAATCTTGCATAACAAAATACCGATCTGATGTGCCAGGATGGCGACAATAGGAACTTCATGATTTCTGCCTACCCCTCGGTTACGGGCGTGAGCGCATATTTTCTTAAAACGCAGTTTAATCGATTATTTATGTCTGTACAGATACTCTTTATCATATATTAGCCTTAATCAGTCCAAGGATGGACGTAGGTCTCCCTCATCAGCATCACATCACAAAGATCCCTATCCTTATTCAGCGAACTGGGACCTTGACTCCATGGTCATAAACGGAATATTTGCTTTTTTTATGACCGAAGGTGGCACACGAGCTAGCGGGTCACCTGATAATCAAGTGACCGCTACCCATAGGCAACTAATAAGTTGCAGATGCGTTGGCTGCCTTTAAGGACAGAAGAGGATACAGACAAGTGGATACTTCCTCTTCCTGTCCATACCCTAGCCCGTGAAATCCTCCTCTTCTCATCTTTTTGTAATAAGGAAAACCCGCAAACGTTGCATAAGTGTTTTACATTTCGTCTGATGAGTGATGTGGTAATTCTGGTCCTGTGTCTTTTTCCTTATTAATTTTTTTTTGATGTATAGGAAGAGGAAATATCCTTTTTCTGGTTATCCCTTCCTGTGTCTATTAAAGGTGGGCAACGCATCTGCAACTCACTAGCTTGTTGCAGATGCTTATGTAGGTAGCGGTCACTTAATATCGGGTGAACCGCTTGCTCGTTTGCCATCTTAAAAAAGTCCTAACTTTACGGTATCAATTTGTCATAGTTCTAGAAAAAGGACATAGGGTACCTTTTCCCCTGATATAACCTGTATTAGCAAATCGGTTACCATGCTGTGCACGCGTGGATTCGTATCCCATCCTCGTCGTAACCCATAGGGGTAGGCAGAGATTATGGATTTCCATTTGGCACGATCCTGGCACACCTCTCTCGCTTCTTCTACATTCATACATCTACGCATACATGCTCGTCGGTTATGGGTGCTCCTTATATCGCTCTTTTTTAGTAAGCCACTTATCTGATCGATATAAGTTCTCCTAGGGCGTCCCCGATATTGATTTATTGATATCTTACAAAACGTTCACACATAATAATTAAATGCGGTAGGTTACAGTACCGTTATCAAATTATATGCATGCTATATTATTGATATTAGATTAAGTAAAAAACTTAAAGTAAGGAAGGCAGGCTTACGAAGCCGCGGGCACTAGCTAGTTTTATATATAACGAGTAACCATTGATTTTGAATGCAGCGATCGAGATTTATGTTATGACCTCTGCGAGAATGGGACGCAAGTAAATATACAGCTGGGTATATGTCGTCGTTGCCTCGGTCACGGAGCATGCGCGTTCCGTTTCACGCAAAAATCAATACGGACACGTTTTGTACTTCAATGACACAATAGACGTCTATTTTTGTAGATTTGGCCATAGACAATAACTTTTTTAGCTATTTGTAAGAACAACGCCATAGATTACAAAAATTCATTAGTTAACAGCACATTTTTATTATAATTGGGATGAAATGCTAATGAATGT
Organism: Papilio glaucus; assembly: GCA_000931545.1. Classification (NCBI taxonomy): domain Eukaryota; kingdom Metazoa; phylum Arthropoda; class Insecta; order Lepidoptera; family Papilionidae; genus Papilio; species Papilio glaucus. Next base: position 109,901 of record JWHW01034515.1, on the reverse strand, counting down.
TAGTGACGTCAACTCCTCAAGCCACGAACATAGTCAAAAGAAAGGTCGATTGATAAATTAGGTGCCGGCGGCCAATGCTCTTCCCCTTACCATCCTTTCCCAATGTTATTTATACTTATGACCTTGTTGCAGATGCCTAAAAAAGGTCAATTCAAAGCTTTTAGCCTTTTAATTGAGGTCACATCTGGTCAATATAAGCTCGAACCACAAATGAAACAGTAGCAGAGCCCGCAACATCTGTTGCACGAATATGCCGGGTCGACCGGTGAAATACCACGATCTCTTAGAAGACAGTCACTTGATACTAAGTGAACTGCTTGCTTGTTTGCTTCTTCCATAAATATAACAAATGCATACCTATTTTGATGGTGATGATGAAGAGAGGCGGTACATGCAAGTACGTCGAGTATCCAGTCCACTAAACAGTTTATAGAATGTTTCTCATTGAACATTGTTGTTATATGTTTCAGAATTCAGGGAATGCTTCTACCTGTTCGCGCGGTCCGGGCAGATCACGTCACTGGACGAGCTGACCGTTGTGATGCGTTCCCTCGGGATGAGTCCTACAATTCAGGAGCTCACAGGTTTGCTATTATAATCTGGTAAGTTATACCGCCCCGGCAGCTCCAGGAATGTAAGCCATCTAATTTCAGGGCCATTACCAACCAACCGAGCACCTCCCAGTAGTCAGTTGTGTTATTGGTTGCAGTGCAGTGATTTCTATATTTTTTATGGTACAAGGTGGCAAGAAATTCCCATGTAGGAGACCGATGCCCATAGGCATTTGCAACAACCTATCGAGTTGCAGATGCATTGCCTACCTTTAATTTACAGAGGCGGGGATAAACAGGAAAAAGGATATTGCCCTGTCTAATACTCTTCCCCTTCCCATGCCATCTTTATTAGGAAAGGATAGGACGAGTAAAATGAGTAGAATCAGGCCTCCGACACCTCACTTATCGGGCGAATCGCAGAATACTTCTACTTGTCGCTGGTCTTCTATGAAGTCGTGGTATTTCACCGGTGGAGCCGGCACATTCCTGCAACAGATGTGATATTTTTCCGGTCGAAGCGACCCATAAGTGCAAGAACGTTTCGTTGCTTCATGTTTAAAAGATCTTTATTTCGATTTGTAACCAAAACTTGACTTGTGTCGCAGGGTACCTGAAAGGCAAGGGCGGGAAGATGTCCTTTGCTGACTTCTTGGAAGTGATGCACATTCATTCGCGAGCCGAAAATCTGCCGAACGAGGTGATTGTCCCAATTTTAACCCACTCCAAACGTTCAACTTTTCCTTGAACATGGTTATTTTGGTTAAATAGTCAGAGAATTGGTAATTTACATTATTTACAGTAATTTTACATTACAGTTACACTTTCAGCAAACGAGCAGAGGGTCGCCTAATATAAGTGATTATGAGACCTCTTTATTATCAAACAAAGAGAATTATAGATGTTTTACAATAATGCTTTTTTATGTCAAGCGTTTCTGGGATTTCATATAGTATATTATCTCAGGTGGTGAACGCGTTTAGAGCAGCCGATCCCGAGAAGAAGGGCGTAGTCCCAGCGCGCCAGCTACGGAACCTGTTGCAGAAGTGGGGAGAGGGTCTCTCGCAACGGGAGGTGACTAATACAATGACTTGATTGGACCCTTGGGTCTCCTCTCTTACTGGAGTAGGAGTAAACGAGCATACGGTTCACCTGGTATTATGGAAGGGGTCTCTAAAATATTGTTCACCATACATACAGCAAACGTGAATGGGAATAGGACAGCGCTTACTTCTCTCTCTCTGTCACACTTACAGCTTACCATAAATCGATAAGTACGCGTATGGTCCTTTGTCAGTTAGGGGACCAATAAAGCTTTTACCATACCAATCAACCCAACTTCAAGTAATATATAAAAACCAACTGACTGTATGTCGTCGTCCCCTCACGATACTCCGAGGAAGAACAGTAATCTAATGACACCTCACTCTTCAAAATCGGTGCAGCCGCAGCCTACAGGAGGTCACAATGGAACTGTCATGCATATCCTTGAAATATATTACCCACCTTGTGAGTCGGTCGAGTCGAGAATGAGAGCTTATTTTGTTTTAAAATCCTCAGGTGGATAACATATTCCGTGAGGCGAACGTCACGAACGGCGGCACCGTGCGGTATGAAGACTTCGTCAAGATCGCCTGCGCCCCCGTGCCGGATTACTACTGAATACTGTCCGATACGAGTCATGTATCAATACTAATTTCCAATATACTAGCTACATTCCAATATTTATTTATTTGCTATTTAAAATAAACTTAAATATTTAATGCACTTCGACTTTTATTACCTAGTGATGTGAAAATTCACAGGTTCACCCGCTACGAAATTCTGAACTTTTCCTGAAAATTTTATCGAAATCGGTCCAGCCGTTTCGGAGTTTATAAAGAACATACACACATCGCTTTTTATATATCTAAAATAGCGACCCGCTCTGACTTCGCAAGACACATTCGTCCCCTATAGATAATCGCGCCAACTGTCAAACGACTGACAGTTATGCCAAAAGCGCTAAGGTTACCTACACTAGAAAAGTTAATATGGTCGTTGTTTTCTAAAATTGTCCAATTTAGCGAAATTGTTTCAGCCGTTCACGCGTGATGCCGTGACCAAGGGAAATGGTGCACCTAGCATACGTTACAAAGTCACCTAAAGTAAAAAAAAGTGTTTGGTTGTATATTCTACTTATTGAAGTCACTTCAAATGTGTCAAAAGAAATTAAATATAAAAGGATTGTGCGCAAAAAGTTTCATTAAAATCGAAAAACTATTGAACCTTTTGGGTCATTAACCCTTTGCGTCCTCGGAAAACCCTACAATAGTTTCATAACAATCCGATCAATGGTTTAGGACACGATAGAGGTCAAACAAATAAATAAACATATGAACATTTTTATTTATATATATTAATTGTATTTCAATTTTAAACAAAAAAAGAGTTTCTTTAAAGAAAAAAACTATTGCTTGACCACAATCCCACCTGACGTTATCGAAGGACGCACAAGTTTAACAGCCTGTACAGTTTTAAAGATATCCACATCGCAATTTTTTTTAATTAAAAGAAAGAAAAAGAGCTGTGTCGCTCTGCCACTACATCTTCCCGTAAGCCCTCAAATTGCTTAAAAAATTATTTGTTTAAACATATATCGGCCAACTTAAAGCACTATCCTGACCATGTCCGAAGACGGGACAGCCAGAATATTATGTATTTGGCCAATTTCATACAATCACTTACAAAGGAATTTATCGATAAAACTTTATCGGACGCAATCTGGGAAAATATCCGACTGACTACAACCACTTCAGCCGAGGGTCATCCATTGGCACGAAGGCCTCCATTGATCATCACAAGGATCGGTCCTCTGCTGCCCTCATCCTCTGACTCCCGCAACCTTGACCAAATCAGTGGGAGGCCTCCTGTTTTATGGAGTTTAGGACGTTAGGCTGCAGGACAGTAGGACACAATGGAACGGACATATTACCCTCCTGTCAGTAGGGCAAATAGGTTCACTTTTTCCATTAATAAAACACCCATTAAAATTGAAATCGTGTTTATTTCCAAACATAACAATCCTATTATTTGATATGGCACTAGTCGTCGTGTGGTCCGATCGCTAAAATATTACAAACGCGTTATAAACATATATATACTACTTTTGTTAACAACCCATTGTCATAAGTATATTACAATCCTTTGTCATATATGTGTGACAAATCATATAGACGTGACAACTCATTGTCTTAAATGTATGACAACCCATTGTCATATATATGACAACTAATTGTATATGACTACCATTTTATATATGTGACAAAGGGTTGTAATGTACATATGTCAAAGATCTCTTATTCAGTCCGATGAGAAAGAGTGATAGAAATCCACAAATCACCCCCGTGATGGTGTTAACACAATTATCTCATATAAATTTGATATACATGAATACGTGAACACAAAACTATTATGACAGTATTAAAATATGAAAATTAAAGCCAGACACAACGGGAGAAAATTGAATCAACAATTGATGATGAGTGTGGTTTTCATTATAGGATAAGATATGGCATATGAAATTTATACCCTCATCTGTTATTTGATCAGGACCTAGATAATCTAATATATAATCTAGGTCCTGAAAATAACAGATGATGGTATAAATTTCTTATGCCGTATGTTAGACCATTAGTTATTTTGATCACTTCGAATGCAAAATAATAATACTAGAATGTTTAAAGTAAAGCTGCGTGAATGGTTAATTAATAATAATGTGTATAGCACTAGGGACATCTTTGAATAATGTTGATGAAATGTTTGCATGCTATTGATATTATGGCGAAACATGTTGACCAATGTTATATTTGTAATATCTTGTAATACCGTGTTTTATGCAAATAAACGTATTATTATTATTATTAAAAGTAGTATATATATATTTTAACATTGTACAAAGTATTAAAACTACAAAACCTACATTTATTGCACTCTTACACCGCAAATCGTCGATTTATTGTACTAATAGATTGGCTACTGAATGGATTACACGACATAAATATTTATTTTACGTTCCCTGTACAATTGAGTAAAGTGTAGTAACAAAATGTTGCCACGTTCACAAAGTCGGTTGATTATCTAGCTATCTCACTCTGATATATGCACACAGACAACAGACAAAGTCTGTGACAAGAGACTAAAACATCGAGCCGTCTCATTCTATTACAGT
>JWHW01034515.1:81137-94972 GCA_000931545.1 Papilio glaucus | reverse complement strand
AGCTGGGAATGCATCCGTAATACTTAACAGTTGCGGATATCTGTGGGTAGCGGTGATCACATGACAGGCGATGACCTTGGTCGTTTCTCCTTCTTTATAGTACTGATTCCATGCTGTGAGGCAGAGGTCCTCAGCGCACCCATCTCCCTCTGTCCTGTTTCATCGTTTAATTCCGTCATCGTTAACCACTTACTAAAAACCACCTGCGGCAGTAATACTTACTGTTTAAAATACAAGGAAACACGACGTAGAAATTGAGATTTGTAGAATGGAAATAGAAGGCCTCGGTGACGTATAATATGATGGTCAGACATAGAGACCAGTACCCCATAGACACGACTCTGGAATAAAAGAAAAACTTCATGTTTACAACACTAAGACTTAACAAAATCCCCCAGCCCCCACATCCGAAGTAGAAGTATTCTGCGTTTTTTCTAATGAGTGTGGTGCCCGAGGCCTAGGTCTAGTACTGTTCCCCCTTCACTTCCCCGGTCACCTAATATGGTGAGCTACTTGTTCGTTTGCCACCTTGTTCCATACAAAAAAAAACTTGTTGATGGGGTCGGGGCGGATAGGGTGGGGGCTCTGTTCGCCCTGGTCAGCGTGGTCCTGAGTTGCCGTAGCACTGGCAAAGTGCAAGGGGAGTGCCTGCTCAGCCCAGGGTAGCGCGCTAAGCTAAATACAGGGGACACCAGTGTGTTTTATTAGAGATCCCGTATCCCATCGCACTCGATGATGGTCACCGAGAGGGTTTTAGTGTAACCTCACATAATCCTGTCTTTCCTTAAAAAGTAGGGTATCTTGTTTTAATATCCCCTTACCCCGAAATACCAAAAAAAATTATGTGCTGGAAATTATATGATGAAAAGCTTTTTATTGATGACAGAATTTTAAAAATAAGTTCAATAGTGATTACATCTGTTTATCCCTTACAAACTAACAATTACTCTTTACGATATTAGTTTAGACATAGAATATTCTTTTAAAACATCTAAATTTTGTTATTATTATTAAGCTAAATAATTTTAAATTAAACAATTAAAAACACAACACTAACTTCCAATATGTACACTATAAAGAAGAAATCAATTTCAAACAAATAGTTTTACGTCAATAGAAGACAAACTCGCCAAGACGATCTTAAGCCACTGGCCGCATTACTAGAACATAAGCCTATTGTTCCGCTGCACTATATTAAATCGATAGTGCAGACAAAGCCTTAGAAGATTTCACTTCAATGCTTCAAGTGGCACTTTTCCCAAGAAATAGGTTAATGGATTTTTACCTGGCAACGTTTGAAAAAGGTTTATACTGTTTAAAGAAAGAAAACTATTCTTTTTTCCCCAGATGAAAGGAGGGTAATGCTTTCGCTTGCATGTATGTATCCATTGTGCTCTCCTGTAGACTAAACGGCTTGATCGTTTAGTCTGATTACTTTTTAAATTAAGTATTGCACAAACTACAAATGGCATCCTGAATCTGTCTTACGCTGTGGTGCTAGAGGCCTAATTCTGGTCCTCATCACCTTCCCATTTATTTCTAATAAGGTAAGGATGGGAAGGGGACGAGTATTTGATGGGGAAGGGGATAGATAGGAAAAGAAAACATACTTTTTCCTCATGTTCTGTCCGATGAAGCATCTGCTACTCACTAGGTTGTTGCAGGTCTATGGATAGCGGTCACCTTATATCAGGTGAATTGCTTGCTCGATTGCTACCTACTTTTATCAAAAATTATACTAACAAAATACTTACGGTTTGTAATGTATATAAAGTGTACAGTGTATCAATGCCAGAGCTTTTAACACAGAGTACATGCCCAACATTCTTGATATTGTGAAGTCACCTGGAAAAAAATACACAAGGGGCTTTTAAACATTAGGCTAGTTTTATGAAAATATTTTTTTAAATAAAACATGCGCTAACGCCCGTAACCCAGAGGAGACAGAGATCATGGACTATTATTATAGATTATTTAAATTATTATACATATAGTACATCTAACAATATATGTCAGTCCGAGTTTTGACCTTCCAATCTTCGTATGGACCGCGGTTCATATGCAGACCGCATGTTGCCCATCCTTGATTGACACAGTCCCTGTTTGCCGCTTTAAATGTTATACAAGCTGTATTGTTTTCTTCAACAAAATCAATTTAGTTGAGTTTAAGTTTGTTGCATTCTGACAAAAAGGCCATTTTTCACCCCACCGCACCATTTAATTTAAACAAAATCGAAATTCGTATTATAAATTCCTATTCATTCAGCTTCTGAGAGTCATAACGAGATATTAAATAACTTGTAACATTCCTAAATAATTGGTCTGTTAATTGTAAAAAGAAATCACCAAATTCGATAAGTAGATTCTGAGGTTAGCACATTCAAACAAAATAACAAATCAGCTTTAATATAATAATATTGATATAGTTGGCCTTAATTTTGACTGAGAAACATCCAAATTGACAATAACTATATACTAACCTTTCCTCAGCATTCGGCAATATGCCATGGGCAGATGTCCAATTTGCAGCCTATGGTTGTTTTGTTAGTTAAATAAGTGTATAATATATAAAAATATATAATATATTCTAGATAGAAATTATTATAGATTCAAAATAAATGCATTGGTTAAAAAGTTATTGCCGTTAAAGGGCGATATAAGGAGCACCCATAACCAACGAGCATGTATGCGTAGATGTATGAATGTAGAAGAAGCGAGGTGTGTCAGGATCGCGCCAAATGGAAATCCATGATCTCTGCCTACCCCTCTGGGTTACGGGCGTGAGCGCATATTTATTTATTTATTTAAAAAAGTTATAGTTAACATTTAGTTTTCCCATCTTTTCTATGGGTTATGGTAATTGGTTCTGGGTTATTGACCCTATATGAGGTACATACATTAAGCTTCTGGGCTTGATATCACAAGTGAGTTATTGTAGGTTGCCAACTAGTGGCACCTTCCTGCCAATAGGTTGCCAACCAGTGGCCAAAATCATGCATCCAATAATACAACTCTGAGCATATCAGATGCATTTAGTAACTAAGTTTTTTAATAATGCACGTACTAAATAATTTTATACTAAAATATACATTGGCATACAATTCATAAATAATATTATAATACAAAAAGTAGCAGATGTGCGACTAGCGGTCAAAAAGTGAAGACTCAATTTTTTTTAAGCTCAAATCATGTATTTATATTTATGCTTAGGTGTTAAGGGTATGTGCTTATATTTATTTACTAAGTAATTACGAACTAACTTTTTAGAAAACTGTAACCGCACACTCAAATAATATAGAATTGAATTAAAATGAGAAGCATTAGGCAACCTGCATATTGTCTACTATTTTAAGTAATAATTATATAATTATTTCAAATGAAACAAGTGGCAACTAAAGGTGTTAACAGATATTATATCATATTTATTAAAGCTTAGTCTTACCCTCCAAATGTTCACTGTCCCCATTGTGACTTAAAAATGATCTCCTTTCTATGTACGACCGTCCCGCTGTGCCTAAGTCCATGAAAGCTACAAAGGCTATCCACCCGCGAAATGCGTAAAGCACTTTATTTTGGACCGCCATAACCTCAAGTTAAAGCTACGCACAAAATACTATAAAACTTTGTTTCACTTTAACCCAAATTCGTATGAGGTTTAATTGAATTAAACAATCTGTTATTTTGCTCTGCACGGACGCGGTAACGTTCAACGTGCTTCGCATTGCGGCATTTCACCTGCATTACATATTTTCGTGTAAAAATGTAATCAAATTGTGCGGAAAAACACTGTAGCGCAGAAGCAGTTTAATCATAATTGTCAGCAATTGTCAGTGTCAAACTGACGTAAATATGTTTTTATCGTGTGTTGAATTCGTTTAGAAATCATTGCGAAAGTCAAGTCTATTGATATTTCTAAAATTTGAACTATACTAACCATAGAAGAAACCTATGAAATGATACAGTGACATAATTCTGTTGAATATTGTTATCACATGAAGTAACTATTAGTAGATCACTGTATGGAAACAACAACAACAATCACAGTTCATAAATCAATAACCTAATTTCTATATTCTTGGGATACCCCTTGCACTTCCGTCAATCGATAAAATTATACATATAACCAACATAAAACGAAGTTTTCTGCGTAGATGTTATTGCAAAATTTATGCAAATTACAGAACAAAAATTAAATTGACATCACCGACGTTTCATAAATAACTTGAATAGCTTTGATGAAAATGCTAGGAAACGAAGTGTATTCGAACAGTTACGGGTTTTAATGAAATTGTCTGGTTTGATAACTCTCTTCTATGCATTTTACACCCCGGAAAATTGTCTAAATTCTTTTGTTCTGTCCCAAATGCTCTTAAAACGTTGTTAATAAAATGTGACATAGGTTAATTTTTATGTTGCCATATGCAATGAGACACATTATCCTATCCACTCGCGGCTGGTCACAAATACCTAAAAATATCGTCGCCATATTGGTATTGTCAAAAAGTTCGCGATCCATCGGTGTTTAGGAAAAAATGATTTTCCGTTTTTCCACGACCGAATCACCTGTGTTCTTGTGATCAGACGTTATCTATCGTGTATTTAGATGATTCGTTTATCGGATCCGGTGCGCGATTCGGTTTGTAAATGATGTTTTCTATGGAACAACGTTCAGGGCGCAGTAGGTCCGGGACGTCGGAGGAATCTGAGATGAACGTTGGTGCAGTTGTAGTGAGGGAAGGTGTGCCATCGGATGAGGTGTATTCGGCAGTGGCGGCCGTCTCCGACGAGATCGGGGACATATTGAAGGATGAATTGGGTGATGCTGATCGGGCGGACAGGATCGGTGCAGAATTGGCTGACTTGAGCGCAGAGCTCGGTCTGCTGGCCGGTTTAGCTGACGGCGAGCCACAGCAAGACTTCCCGTCGCTCTTCGAGATTGCTGTTAGTATTGTCTTTGTTACAAATTGTCGAATAACCTCGGCAAATTTACGCATTACAAAACGTATTGATCCTTAAAAACTACTTTATCTGTGAATTCTCAATGTCTTTTAGTCAATCGATAAGTGTGAAACAATGTAAAGCTTTGTTAATATAACATGTACTTGAGGTATTTCACATTTTCTCTATTGTTTCTTATATGAAAATCTTGATAATATTTGGACTATATAAAAATGTCTCACAAAATATTGAATGAATTTAAAAAAATATTTTACTTTGAATACACTCCTTGCAATGTTTCTTGCAATGATACAATGATTGTGGGGTATTATATCTTAGGAGCATATTTTTGGGAAGGAATGGGGGATTGGTGTTGGGTTGGTTGGGCAACACCTCCCATTGAATTAATTATTAATTTTCTCAGGAACAGTGCGTTTTTTTCCAACAAGAACACAAAGCTCTACAGTTAGGAATAAAGGTAGTGTCATATATGTTGCCAATTTAACTTACAATCATTCATGAAAAGAATGCACTGGTCATTCCAAACTCTGGTTCCCTCTTTGCATGCTTTCCTTGTGGAAAGACTACTTCTTTAATGCCTGGAAATGCAACTTCAGTTCCTCTAATGTTTGTCATGGGTATGTATGTAGGAGAAGCAAGTTGTGTGCTACAATCACGCCAAATCAAAATCTTTACTGATTCTCTTTTTTTTGCTAAACCATTACTGTATACCCCATTGGACCAATTTTAATATCAAGTGAAATTGTAACTGTGCTTTGTATAGATTCAATGATTTGTTCCTGTAAAGGTTTTTGTGTTTAAAAGTTGCACTAGCGACAGAGAAATTGAAGAACAAGAGGTTAGCATGGTATGGATTAGTAGGGCATGTTATGCGGAGGGATAAAGGATATATAGCAAAGAAAGTAATGAAAATGAAAATGGAGGGTTACAAGCGTAGAGGAAGACTGAAGAAAGTCTGGATGGGATTGTGTGATAGGTGGTATTGGTAAGGAGGGTGTGAATTTAGTTATGGTAGCTGATGAAGGGATATGAAAGAGAACATACTGTACTGTGTGAACATACAAAGGTTTTACTTTTTACGTTGAAATTCGTATATTATAAAATACACAACTTTTTTCATTTATCTTATAACATTAGCTATCCATATTATGCAATTTCACTACATCTCAGGATTTCAGCAAAATTACAACATTTTCAAAGTATTAAAAGTATTAACTGCTATATATGGTAAATGATTTTTATTTATTTACAAAATTCTATATATATAGCCAACTCTAGAATCATGCGCGTTCCTTGATCAAATCAAATAGCGTGCACTTGCCCGGCTGCCTGTTACACCAATTCAGAAGAACTCAACATTAAGTCAACAGAAATCTTCATTTACTTTATCTTTACAAATTGTCATATTATAATTAAAAATTTTAAATTTCTGTCATGTTAAAAATTTCAAAGCATAAATGCTTGTGCATTATGGGTGCTCTTCATATTGCCTTTCTTAACCTCTAAAAGGTTAGTGTATATGTCTTGTATGAACATTGGCTAGCATGTTAGCTGTTTCGGCTAATGGTAAATATTATTCATCAAATAATTTAAAAATATCTTTCTAGACCCCAATGGTAGTGTTTACGGTGTCCATTTGTCTATGTAAACCATCACAACACCCAATCAAATACACACAACGGTGTTTATGGGGTGAGAAACATACACACGCACAAATGAAATATATAAAGATAATCAATTTCTTTACCTAAATCAAATCTGTCAGAAGTTACAGCAAAATAAAAAACAAAAACCTTTTCTTTAATCATTTTTTTTTAATAAATTTATGCAATTTAAGCATTGAATTATTATAACTTGAACAGTAATAATACTGTAAACAAGTTTTTTGTAGTGAATGGCCAGTTTTCAACATTCTGAACAAATAAAAAAGTCAAACAAGAGAAATGAACAAACAACTTTTCGTTTTTGCAATAGTGTTCAATCTAAAAGTGATATTTATTATTGATAATATTAAGTAGTAAGTGGAAAAAATATATTTTCACAACTGAGCAAGAGTTATTTATTTTTTAGCAATTATTTGCATTCCGGTGCAATATTATGGCTTGGTCAATATCTATCAATACAAGGCTACAAGTTTGTAAAGCTAGCATGCCCCAAAATAATTAGATATATTTTTGTCCTTAAATTTTTCTTTTGGTCTAAAATTTGTTTTGATTTACGTCCTTGTACATAAATAATATCTTTTTAGTTACATCATGTTGGTATAAACACTTTTGCTTGTTACCCAGAGGTGTTAGTTAGAGACTATTACGGCACATGGCCTAGTCCTGGCACACTTCTCTCTAATTTTCTACATCCATACGTATACACACATGCTTGTTGGTTATGGGAAATATTACTTAGATGAAGAGAGAGTGACAAGACAAATTTATGTTGCAAAAGTGAATAGCGGAGTTCATACTAGAATAGACATATTGATCAGATTCACATATAAAAAAGTGGTTAAAAGCACCCTTTACTGAGTAAATTGCTTTTAAGTTGTTTCACAGCAAGATAGACTTTGTAAACATACAAATGTCATTTGCCACACACTTTTTATACTTGCATCGGAAATGTTGTAATTTTGTGGAAACTGTGAGAAAATGTAAAGTGAAATTGTGTAATATGGATACCTTATGTTATAAGGTAATGTGAGAAAAAGTTGTCTATAGAAAATATTTTGGAATTTATGAATTATAACGTAAAAACCTTTTTTTACAATAATTCCATCTTGCTGTGATACCAGGTATAGATGTATGGATGCAAAAGCGAGAGGCGTGTGCCAGCACCAGAAGTTCGTATTCTTTGCCTGCCCGTGGCTTGCTACTGTGAGTGGTATATTAATGGGTTTTATTATTATTACAGATGGGTCACCGCAGCTCCGCTAGTGGCTCGTCATCATCGTCTTGGTCGGGGCGGCGTCGCACCGGCAGGTCCAGGGGTCCACCGCGCCGCAAACCCATTGCCAAGGGCAAGGAGGTATAGATATGTTAGATTATGTGTTTTTTGTGAAGGCGCTAAGCATGTGGCTAACTTGATGCTAAGTGAAGTTTGAATGTCCTCTACTTGATGATTGAAATGTTTTGGTCTAAGGTATGGCATAAGAAATTTGTACCCTCATCTGTTTTCATAAATCACAAGTGGGTATTGAGATAAATCAGGGATAACCAGGACTGATAAATTGCAAAACACAAATTAGGTTGAGCCCTTGCTTATCTCAATCTTTTTTATGCGGATGTCAAATCAAAAACAAGTTTAACATTCTATTGTAAGTGATGAGGGGTATAAATTTCTTACGCCATATTATATTATTCGTACTTCACGTACCCGACTCGGTGTACAGTTGCAATAGCTTTTGGTGCTAGTGGTTCAACAACAATTGATGCTTTTTGACCAGGAAAGAGATGGGTTAATGCCATTCACGTTAGAGGGCTACATTCACCGTTGTATATTATTAAAAAAGTCTGGTGGCTATGACTATCTGAATGTGATAAACTCAAAAACGACTGAAATGGATTTTGATATTGTTTTCATCAATATAAATAAACAATAGTTTAGTGAAGTCAAGTGAAGTGAAATAGTATCATTTGGATAGCTAATATTATAAGGTAAAAAAAAGTTGTTTTCCGAAAATATTTCGGAATTTACGAATTATGTTTACCCTTTGTTTGCAAACTTTTCATCTTGGTTTGGAAAAAACTATAAGAAAACTAATTCATGAGGTTTCATGTAAATTGTCTGAAATATGACGAATCATTATACATGTACAAATATATTGGTATGTCCAGACGTCGCGTCGTCGCAGCGCAGTGGCTCGCCGCGCGGCGCTGCGTGCTAGGCGCGGACCGCCGTCTGACGCGTCAGATGTCGGCGCCGACTCTGACTCGGACGACCAATGGACCGAAATGGATGACGCCTGTAAGTATACTTGTGATAAATGTCGGGTAAAGGGTCTGACATCTTGTTTCCTGATATATGTCCTTCCTCTTTGAAGGTTGGTCAGGTCAAATAGTTCAAGTCGGTAAAGGAGACTTGCTAGTCAGCCCCAATGTTATATGTTTGTTACGTCTATAGTTGTAATTTAAATTAAGATGATAAATATGATATATACTAGCTGCAAACACCGGCTTCAGTCATCAATATATTATATATATTTCCAGATTATTTTTGATTATAGAACTGGAGTATTCCAGTTTATTTAATAAATGTCTAGACTAATTGAGAACATTCTAGATCAGCCCAGAATAATATAGATTGATAATAGTGACATATTATCTTAAATTACATTTTCAACCCCTGTATCTTTTACACCACATGCAACCACCATAGCGACACAAAGCGACATTGAGGCCAACCAACCTCGATCACAATTGCTCTGTGTTGTACAGTTATGGCTAAAAAGTAAAATATAGGGAAGCACACATCCATTTTTATGTATGTAAAAATTAAATTTGAAATGTTTTTTTGTCAGCTGGTCTGTCAGACACATCTTCGGGCAAGGAAGCGGCCGCCGTGGGCAATATGATCAGCAATGATTACCACAAGGAACCGGTTAGTGTACACTTTAATACAGTGGTTCCCAAAGTTGACCTGACTCCGAACCATTTAACAAAAATTTCTAATATTGGGACACTCACTCTTGGCTTTCTTAGAAAATACCCTGTCTTATTTACAACAATGCCGTCCAGCCGTTGGCTCGGTTGGTGTCGTGGGTACACTCAATATTCTGTCGTGACCTGCAGTTTGGGAATCTTTGCTGTAATATGTATTTTATAACAAGTGAAAGGATTGGAAATAGTGTTGTAAGGTAAAAGTAGGGCTTGAGTGGATGTTGTGACTAATGTTTGAATGAAGAAAGTGTCCCGAGGCATATGAGTGGTATGGTTGGTAGGCGACGTCGACAAGCTTCGACTAGGTTGGTAAAAGCTTAAAAACGTTGGAATTAAGAGTACAGAGGCTGTACAGTTTAACAATGGTAGAGCCAGCAAGAATATCTGTTGCACGAATGTACCAACTTGACAAGTGAAATAACAAGACCTCACAGAAGACATCTATCAAGTAGAAGTATTTCTGCGTATCGTCTGATGCGTTAGGCCTAATTCTGGTTCTTTTCCTCTCATCCTTTTCTAATAAGAAATGTAATCTGCGTTTTGTCTGATGAGTGAGGTGCCGGAGTCCCAATTTCAGCCCTTGTTCATTTCCCATCCTTTCTTAATAAGGATAGAATGGGAATGGGAAGACGATTGGACGGGGAGGGGATGGATAGAATTTGGAAACATCCTGTTTTCTATCAATATCACCTCCTCTGTCCATGGAAGTTTGGTAACCCATCTGCGACTCATTTTTTTGGTCACTTACCCACTAGGCCAAGTAACATATGTTTGTTCCACTTGCAGGCGGAAGCCCCAGCGTTGGGCCAG
Source organism: Papilio glaucus (assembly GCA_000931545.1). NCBI lineage: Eukaryota > Metazoa > Arthropoda > Insecta > Lepidoptera > Papilionidae > Papilio > Papilio glaucus. The sequence continues at coordinate 84,554 of JWHW01034515.1, read as the reverse complement.
TTCTTACTGCCGCTGCTGAGCGGCGGGCCCGCGCCGCCCGAGCCCGAACACTTTCTCATCCGACACGAGGACATCTTGCAGGTGAGTCTTGCTCGTATCCGGCTCGAAGGACCGAAATACAAAATATTATGTTTATTACGCTGCAAGGAAGGCAAGCCCTAACAGCTAAGATAATTTTTACACATCACGGGTATTGTTATGTATCTTTCCCTTCATTTAACTGATGGATATCACGATTGTCTGTCTGTCTGTCCAAACACTGAATTCTCTATATATTGCGATGTATTGAAATACATCCGTGTCGCTATGTATTGTCCATACGAAAATGAAATATACATTGTAACTGTTGTGTGGTCACTTGATTTCTATGCAAACATGTATCAAGATATTTTTTTAACAAGCTGAGTTCCGCGGGTTCACTCGTGCTATTTAATTAAACCGGGTTATTAATATAATCAAAGTTATTTTTTTTTTAAATTACGTTAGTATTTTTAACACCGTTTTGTTGGGCACAAATGAATATGATATTTTTAAATACTCAAGAGCATTTTTTTAAAATATATCATACCATAATCCTCATTTAGCCAAAAGCCCAATGGATAAGGGTACGGACTGCGAAACACAACGTGGTCGTAGGTTCGAATCCCCCATTCGTCTATTATCGTGAAAGCTTGGTTGTGAATAATTAAAAATAAATATCAGTAAATTATTTCGATAATCTTCTAATATTTCATATACATGTCCGAGTAGGGTTGGCGTCAGGTACCTACCTGCCACCTGGCAGGCTGTATACTAAATTATAACCAAAACCTATTACAGTATGGACTACGGTCGTACTGTTCCGACACCACATAAAAAAGTGGGACAAGGACAGGAAGAAGATACTCCCCGATCTGGAGTATCGCCAACACGCTGGCATACATTCGCGATAAAAATCGAGTTTTACTCTTGAATGTTGAATTTGTATGGAACACTGATGTAAACTGTATGAATTTGATAGAGAACTCTTGTTACAGCTGCTAGCCTCGGCTGAGGAGACTGTGAGGGATGACCGTCCTCTGGAAGACGACGAAGACGTACTGGACTCACAGCCGGACATGTAAGTGTTAGAGCCCGCAACACCATCTGTTGCATGAATGTACTAGCTCGACTGGTGAAACCATGACCTCATAGAAGCAACCGTCAAGTATTCTGCGTTTCATTTGATGAGTGTGGTGATGGAGGCTTTATTTCGGTTCTCTTCCCTTTCCAACCTTTTCTAATAAGGAAAGATTTCACGGTGGAGGGGATGAATAGGATAATAAAATATTCTATTATCTATCCATTAAAAGTAGGCAACGCATCAACACCTTGTTTCAGATGTCTATGGGTAGCGGTCAATGTTAGGTGAGCCGCTTGCTCGTTTGCCACCTTCAACCAAAAAAGTTATCAGTCTCAGAAACAATGATTTTATAATTCGCAAACATTGGATGTTTTTTAAGTATTTAATTCCTAAATAGAAAAGGTGTTGTGACCACACAATATCCTCACCATTCGTTACTACGTTTTATGATCCAGTGTGCAGCGAGTGTAAAGTATAGAAAGTGATTTCTTTTGTAGGTTGTCCAGCGGTGATATGTTTGTCTTCGAGGAGCCACCAGTCACGCCCGAGGAGGAAGCGGCCCTGCTTCATTACGTCTGCGGTGACAATTCATATTTACTAATTAATACAAACATTCACGCGTGTATCCTTTAGTGGTAGGCAGAGATTTCAATTTGTCACGGTCTTGGCACACCTCTATATCTTCTACACTCATACATCTACTATATAAGTGTATGCTGTGGAAAATATTTACTTCACCGCCTCTCGATGACCACTTATAGTATATATCAAGAACCCTCCCCTTTTACTTTTTATGTAATAATTCCTAAATATGGTTTTAAAAATATGCAAACAGAAGGTTAAAAAATAATTTGTTTTAATTAATATGGGAATAGTTTAAAAAGCGCTAAACGCTATGCTTGAATATACCTCGAGATTACCCCAACAATATGATAAAATTCTTATCCCTCCCCCCTACTACTCAAGTGTGGTAATTTAAGTCTCCCTTAACAGGTTACATAGTTCTCGTAGGTTTATTGTTTTAGCTTGGCGAAGATTATCAGTACAGCCAAGTTATATAATAGATTGTATTAAATTGAGATTTATATCAATTGAATAGAAGCGGACCGCGTGGGCGAGGACTCTGAGGAGCAAGTGGACCGGTTCAAGGCGATCGAGGACTGGCTGCTGGGCGTGTTCCGGTCCTGGTGCGAGATCAGTGCGCTCATGTACACGCTCATCGGCACCGAGATGTGAGTGATAATGATGGGTGTGTCAGTTCTCCTGTCCTTTCGTTTCCTACAAATGATAGGATGGGAAGGGGAAGTGGATTTGAGCGAGGGGGGATGAATAGAAAAAGGAAATATCCTTTTTCCTGTTTATCCCCTCCCCTGTACATTAAAAGTGGGCAACGCATCTTGGCCTTTGCTTGTTGCAGGATGCCTATGGGTGTCACTTGGTATCGGGTAAAGTCCAAAGTCCTCCCTTAAGTAAAATATCTGCTACAAACATAACCTAAAACATGTTTACCTTATAACATTAGCTAACCATATTTTACAATTTCTCTTCACTTTATCTCACGATTTGTACAAAATGATAACATTCCTGATGAAAGTGTAATGGCCGCCATGTATAGTAAATGACGTTTGTTTGTTTACAACAATCATATGTTGGTATGAAACAAAGTATAGATGCAATGTTAGTGTAAAACAAGTAGAGTAGCAAGGTATGGGAAGAAGAGAAACAGAGAAAAGAAGTGAGAAGTTTGAATATACAATAAAAGAGTTTTTTTTTCTGCGTGTGCAGGAGTGTTGATACGGTTCGTTCGGAGTGGACGTATCGTGCGTCGTTCGACTGCCACTGTCGACAGTGCCTCTGCCTCGCCAACAACGCGGCCGCCCTGCACTGGTTCCTGCGCGTCCTTGTTTGGTCGCTGGCTCACAGTAAGTGATACATATACAGGATGATCGGACAACCGAAGACAACGGATCTCTTGGCCGCAAATATAAAGATTTAACCCGACTTATATCCAAAGTTGTACAAAACAGACACGTCCATAAACTTGACCCCTAGAGTCACCAACGGCGAGCGCAAGGGTTCAACATAATTTGGTTTTTAGGTATTAACAGTGTTGGCCCCAGATGTAGAGCAGCACACCACTTGTGATTTAACAATGTACATAATTTAGGTCTTGGATAACAGACGAGGGTGTAAATTTCTTGTGCCGTATCTTATACTATCAGATTAGCCTAGCGTATTTAGTGCTATGTAAATAAAATATCGGATTACTAATAAAGAATTGAACGTAGCATTAAACTTATTAATTTTTTCCAGGT
>JWHW01034515.1:34082-44873 GCA_000931545.1 Papilio glaucus | reverse complement strand
TGACCAAGCGTAGTATTTTGAAGACCTCACTCCCCTATACGGCTCACGTAGTATGGATACGTTCCAATAGTCACTATACTCTTTGTACACAAAGACCCATCTGTGATAGATGTGCCTGTGATGACATGAATTATATATCGCCATGGAACCTATTTTAAAGCGCCCCATCGTTTTGGAGATTTTAATAGTTTTAACAGCTTATTTATTGTCATCATACAGTTAAACAAAATCATTTCAACAGTTTAACTTAGCCCAATAAAATAGTTTTAACATGGATAGTTTGCAATTTAATCTAATATATTTAAACTAGTAATTTTTGTATATATATAATTTGAATCTAAGGAACGGCTCCAACGATTTTTATGATGTTTTGTATTTAGATTCGGTTTCTATTTTTAAATTTATCTATATGGCAGTTTTGTGCATAATAACGTCAAAAAAATTATGTAAATAATTAATGTAAAAAGATGGCGACATCTGTTGATAGGTTTTTGCATTATCTTTTTTTGGAGCGTTGTCAAGGGCTAACTTATTAATAGCTCATATTTTTGTTAGATGGCGCTATATTTTAAAAAATACGATCTTACATAGAAAAGAGAACGCAGAGCGAAGCTCGGTCCACAGTTAGTAACTTGTAACTCACACAAAACTTATTGAACTTAAACTATCGTCTGAAAACATTTTAAAATAAAATAACTTAATTAAATTTTTCAGAACCGCCGAAGACGATCATCGTACCAGAACCGCCTCCAGTAGCAACACAGCACACTGGAAAGTCCAAAAAGTCAAAGAAGAAGGCCAAGAAAGCGGCTGCCGTCGAAACGGAAGCTAAACAGGATGGCACCAAAATGGTGACCCTACGAAACCCGATGTTCCACCCAAACCTACCGACTGTTCAAATCACAAATGCACCACAGAAGAAACCAGAAATACGGATCCCAGAACCCATCCCCATGCCCCCCACACCATGCCAAGCCACAATCACACCAACGTCCAACGGAATGTACACCATAAGAAACCCATTAATGTCCATGATGCATCAGCAAAGCCTGATGGGTATACGAAACCCAGTGCCTCAAGCAAACCCAATGAACACACTCTTTACCCAACCGCAATACACCTATGTGAATCCAAATGTCTACAACCCAGTCCAGACGGCACCGACCCAATCCTACGTGCTAGATCCATCTAGAAACTCACCCAAGAACCAAGAGAGCGAACTACAAAACAGAATCTTGAACCTGGCATCGTTCACGCAGAAGAGCGACGAAGGATATTCCCTATTCAGTACTCCAGAGGATAACCATAGTAATCAGCAAAGAAGTTTCCTGTCACCAGAGTATTATGAAGAGACACCGAAACCGGTGGTATCACCGAACCCAATTGGGACAAGACCGAACGCGGAGAGAACGTTCGAGAACGAATCTCTATTTGCCAATCCGATCCAAAGACCCGAACCGATTGGAACACCTTTAAGAAGAGATGAACCTAACAATGATTTCACCGGGAGCCTGTATACACCGTTTGGTCAAGAAGATAGGAATGTGTTTAGGAGTGCGTTGTTTAGTGACAAAAGTGATGTGAGTGGTAATGTGTGCAAGACACAAGATGTCGGTGTCAGCCATATTGCTAATGGTGACTCCCTCCCATACTTCCAACGTCTACGAGTTGGATCCAAGCTGAACAATGAGGTGACTATTCACCATGTCACTGAATCCAAGTTTTATAAAGGACAGGTTAGTTGCCCATTAAATATGGCTTTAGAAATGTATACCCTCATCTGTTGTTTGATCAAACGAGTAGAGCGGCCACTTCTGACCGGCCCTCACTCTTGGTTCACCATGGTTGACAAACCCACGGCAACTAAGGCCCACTGCTATTACATGGTGGGAACCCAGCTGGGGGATTTGATCAGGACCTAGATAATATTGTAGCCAGATTGCCGAGCGTCAGGAGTAAACTTTATTAAATCGTTAAAACCAAATTAGGTTGAACCCTTTCGTAACTCGCCGTGGGTGATTTAAGCAACAATTTTATTTGGGTGTACAATGGAATGTGAAGTTCGATTTGGTATAAATTTCTTATGCCGTATCTTATACTATTATGTTAAAAACAAGGTTATAAAAGTAATATCTTAAAATGAAAAAGTAGATTTGTTATATTACACATGATACTTAGCAATTTATTATAGTACTGTTTTTCACTCGCTGCACACTGGGTTAAATGTTGCGGTATATTTATAATAAAATACCTAATAAATAATAATGTTGTGCACTGCGTCTGCCCATAATTCCGACCCACCAGAGAGCTGCTACGTTTTACGACCAAGTGTGCAGCGAGGGCAAAACAGTACTATAACAGACTTTTTTCTATATTAATACAGGACGGTCCCCAGTCACTCGACGAGCTACGCGGCGACGAATCACTCTTCTCCCGACGCTCGCCGCCCGTGTGGCCGGACGCCCTGTACACACACAACCACAACGCTGGTGAGTTTCCATTACAGCACGTCCGCGATAACATGACACCCAAGTCACACACCGTACTTTGTACAGTGCTTTAACGTTTACACTGTGAAACAAATAAAAACATTGATTGTACCGGAATACCCGAAGAACCCCAGATTCCTTAATGTTGCCGACGATCTCCGGGAGTGATCCCGGTATGCCACCATACTTGACCTTGTACAGACACCTCGGTGTTCCCGCCGCTCGTTTTCCCCCCTTTAATTCCCCCATTTTTTTTAATGAGATATAAAAAAATTAACCCTAAGGTAGTGAAGTACGAAAGCTATATTTTAGTTATAAGGAACGAAGTCACAGTTAGGCATAATTTTGTAGTAACAACATCCACTTTTAAGCCACACTTTTCCCTTATAATGGTATTTTTAATCCTATCATTCAATGTCACGCCCAACATACTTCTTAAGGATCGCATTTCATTTAAAATTTTAATATTTCTGTTAATTTGTTTTGTAAAAAATTATTAGTTATTTTTTTTTTAGTTTTGTTTACTTTTTTAAATAATGAAATTGGTTTGTTTTTTGGAAGTTATACTTCTAGTATGTTTGGGAAAAATTGTAGTGAATTTTTACGATATTCTACACCCTGAGTGTTGCCATGAGAACTAATAACTTTTTAAAATTTTCCTATAATTCCAAGGTTTTTTTTTTAATTAAATAAAATGAATAAATATGTGCTCATGCCTGTAACACAGAGGGGTAGGCAGAGACCATGGATCACATCATCAAAGATTATATAATTAAACTGTTATGCGTTTAAGGTTTTTTACACAAAGCATACTGGGACATTAGCATACAGATATTTTTTTTGTTTCGTTAAGCTAAGGAAGTATAACTTCTTCAGTGTGTACATAAGTAAGCACACGTTTTTTTTGTTGTTAAATTATTTTTTTGGTTTTTTTTTAATTTTTTTTGTTTTTTTTTTCTGTTCCTTCAGAAATGTTATGAGAGACGGTGCTACAGACGACGTCTGGAAGGCGAAGATATACAGAGGAATTAGTTTTAAACGAAAACACAAAATAGTTGATTGTAATTAAATAGTTGAAATTTATTTTTGTTTTTTTTTTTAATTTGACGAATTGTACCATTTCTACTTTCCCGCCATCCCACTCATAAAATTGCTGGACGGCTTCTCCCAGTCAAAATCCTCGAGTTATTTTGACTTTATTTTTTTTAATCCCTTCTTCCTTTCCAATTTCAAGGACCGAGGCAAGCAAGTTTGTGGGTCAATAAATGTATGTTACAATTTTTGAAGTGACAGTTCTTTTGGCGCGACATATTACGAGGGAATATTTGATTCGCGACATTAAATTCATGGTGTTACCATGGTAACCGATAGTTATTTGTCAAATAAAGTAGTTATTTAATTAAACCGTTATCAATTACATAAATCAAGGGAAAACTTTTCAGTTATTTTACGCTAAGAAAGTGTAACTTCTTATGTGCGTACAGATCCTTCCTTTTTTTTAAAAGTAATCCATACTATCACAGAATCAAATTTAATCGACTTAAATGATTCTAACTGATTATTGTATAATCTTGTAACCACTTCGTTGTTGCTTATTTATATTTTAGTATAATTACAATTGATTTGGCTGCGATTAAAGATGGCCTCGGTTTTGACATTTTAAATTCTAAATTATTTTGCGTTCTTTCCCATGACCTACAACCGACGCCGTCTAGGTTGTAGATGTTTGGCGCGCATTAGTCACGTGATTTGAAGCTAATAGAACGTTCTATAGACAGACTAGTTAACTAGATTCCTAAAACAATTTACATACCAATTTCTGAAAGGCTGATCGACGGACAAATTAGCTAGATAGCTGTCAAATATCCGATCAAATGTCATTTCAGTTGTTGGAAGCATGATCATGAGCATGTTAATGATGAAGTCGATTTGTCATGACAACTTGACAACTGTGAGTTAAATAAAAACTTAACAATCATTTCAAAAACTTACAATACAAACAATAACTAGTCACAATCTTTGGATTTTGATCTAAATTTTAATAGAGTAGGAGGCAAACAATTTAGGATTTATTTATTTAGATGTAGGATAACTGAAAACGTCAAGGTTAGATGGGGCTGTTAAGGTGCCGATGCGGGGGCTGCTTTTGTGTTGAACAGAAGATGATAATAGAGAAGGAGAGTAAGAGAGGGGGGTCAGGTGCTGCTAGCTCGTTTGACACCTTTGCAATTGGTATTTATAATTCAAGAAACAAGTAAAACTGGTAGGAAGAAAATATCTCCCTGTCCCTTTCCTTAGTATATGTGGTCGGCACAGTAGGAACGTAGTCCATACTGTATAGGTTTTGGCTACAGTACAGTACAGTTTTTTTTATGGGAGAAGGTGGCAAAAGAGCAAGCAGTTCACCTGATATTAAGTATTCGATACTAATAGGCATCTGCAACAGGCAAATGATTTGCAGATGCGTTGCCTACCTTTATTGGACTGAGGAGATAGACAGTAAAATCATACCTCCTTTCTCTCTTATCCATCCCTTCCCCCATATGCTCTTCCAACGAAGAGGAAGGGACATGGGCCTCCGGCACGTCACTTATCAATACTTGACGCGTGTCTTCTGTGAGGTCGTGGTATTTCACCGGTCCAACCACCACTGTTCTCGCAGTTGTTGTTCTTATTGATGATTGTTGAGTATATGGACTTTCCTAAACTCATCCCTGCCATTTCCAGGGATAATCTCATCTCCCAGCTCACCAAATGGCGAGTCTTGCGGCAACGGCGCCATGTCACCGTCTCCTCCCACCGACGACGGACTCGGCGCTATAGGAGATGGAGTACCACACTCCCGGCACGGTATGTACCTTCTAGAACTCTAGAAGACTCTAACACGGCGCTACATCTTGCGAGTGAAGCAGGAAGTTACCTAAACTCTCTGTAACTCTATTCTCATTGTATATTATTTATTAGTAATAAGAGAACAAGAAGGAAAGAAACAGAATAAATGTGTGAAAGAGAATGACATCGGAAGGAAGACGGCTTGTGTAAGAACGAAACAGGAACACGATAGTCTAATGTAGGGATGGCGATTTTTTACGAAAAAGATTTTCGATTCACAAAAAAATAAAATCTAAAAGGTCGATTTCTTAAAAAATATTTTTTGATAGGTTGCATTTACAAAGTTAATACAAATCCATTTTTTATAAATAAAAACATTATAAATAAATTCTTTTGTTCAGAGAATTAATTTTTACAACCACACCAAAGTATCAGATATATCAAGAAGACATATACTTCCTAAATTTATTTGTTACATTAAAAAGTTTGTTAAATGAAATCTTTAATGTCTAAGCTTTTTAGAAACAACAGGTCTGTTCTGGCATATAGTTGATTCTTTCCTCGTGTTGCTTATCTTTTGCGATCAAAAAAACCGGTCACAGGGCACCAGATGATCCCACGATTGTCAAATCTCTTAAAATTGTGTTCTCTATTCTCCATGTTGAGTACAACTCACTGTAAACCATTGTATGTTTTCCTTCAAGACAATCTAATGTCAATTTTCTAGGGTGAAATATCGATTCAGTGTATCGATTCACTGTATCGATTCAGTAGTATATCGATTTAAAAATCAAATTTTCGCCAGTGGGATCCCGCAACCTTGACCAGTTCATCGGTCCATCGTGTGGGAGGTCTACCAACGCAGCGTCGACTTGTAAGTGCCCACCAATCCTTTGACCTCATCAGCCATCCTTTCTATTTGTTCTTTTAATCTTACGGGCAATGTCTATCTTCTTTCTGATGCAGAATACATAATTTCTCTCCATTGCCCTTTAAACGACCTTGAGCTATTATGTTCATAGTGAGGGATACCGTAATATCATCTCACCTATATATCTGTACATTTCTTCTCTTCCAGATAGTAGCGTGTTCCTCCCGGACCGCAGCATCACGAATTTATCAGCACTAGAAGCAGCAGAGAGGGAAATAGAGTCGTTCAAGCGCTTCGACTTCTATTTCGAGCCGCCGCGCCACAAGCCCCGCGTCGCGCTCGATGTCAACGCGCTCCGCCCCGCGCACAAATAAACTGACAGACACGTAACAACAAACAATACAAATGTGAAAAATCAATGTGGAATTAAATACATTTTAATTAAATCCACACTGATTTTTAAATTCAAATTCACACTTCTGTAAATCAGATTCCAACTTTTACAAATCAAATTCCAACTTTTACAAATCAAATTCCAACTTTTACGAATCAAATTTCGACTTTTACAATTGAAGTTCGTACTTTCGCGTGTCGATTTTGGGTTTTTAGAATCAATTTGGTATGAATGTTCTTATTTGATTTTTAGAAGACTATTTGATATGTAAAAGTCCAAATTTGAAGTTAAAAATCTATATTCTCCTATATAAACACAAAATCACATATATTTTATTCAATACTTTTACTTTCTGTAAACCTGCCGTGTGTTTAAATTAAAGATTTTGAACACATTTTTTTAAAAGTTATACTAAAAGGGACATAGTCATTTCGAGTCTCTTCACGCACTTTATGATATTTTTGTGTATGTAGGTCTGCGAATACAGATGTTAACTACTTTTCATTATTTTCTTCCATTTCATTCATTTCTCAGTTCGCAATTTGCTGTCGGTTTATAATTCGCCTTGTCAGTTACAAGTTGACGAAGTTGACAATCTTTCGTTGAAGACAGCAAGATGACATTTTTGTAAACAAACATCATTGAACATACGTGACGGCCATTACACTTTTTATACCTTCATAGTGAAATCGTGAGTTAATGTGAATTGAAATTGTATAATATGGATAGCTAATGTTATTGAAAGTTCTTCGAAAACATTTTGGAATTTACGAAATGCAAAAACCTTTGTTTACAAAAATTCCATCTTGCTTCGACAAAGTATAAAACTTGTTTAATACTCCTGAGAAAAACTTACATTGAACCTGACATTTTAAAATGGCTAAGTTCTCTTGGCCACCGGGTCAGATAATTGTGGCGCAAAAAAACTTTTTCGCGCCTTTTTCAGGTTATCTGTCATTATGTGTCATAGACAACGTTACGAAGTTTACATATAATGTGTATACTATACTAATAAATAAATATATCTTAACGATTTTATATAAAATAATAATGATTTCTTTTATCAAAAATGCTTCGGTCGATATTATGTGAAAATATGATGATTTTTTTATTTTCATTACTTTAGTGAATACTTGTTATTATATGTAACTGGTTTTAATAATAGTAACATATTTAATTTAACTTTTTAATTTATGAATAATATGTGAACGAATACAATTCTAAACATTATTATTTTTTATATATGAAAGTGAAAAATTTATTTGAAATCAACGTGGTATAAGAAAAACGTCGAAAACACACAGACCGACAAAACATAATGACTGAAATACCAATAAAAACAATATTTTCATCGCCATTTGGAGTAAATATTAGTTTTAAATATAAAAATGTAACAAAAATATTCTATACGAAAATCATGTTCGTTCGTTCGGACGGACATTCAATATATACGATGTACGTTTTAATTGAATTTTATCAATTATATATTATACAATAGATATGTTATACTCATACATCATGTCAAATGGTGTAAAAAGGATAGCGTGATTAAAATAATAATAAAAAAGAGGACAGCTAGTGTTTGTCACTCAAGCGTAAATGTAAACACATGACGTAAGCTATAGAAAAAGCGTGCTATTAGGACGCTTTTCGACCGCTAATAGTGTATCCATTGTATTATAATATCATTGGATTTTAACAAATATATGACCTAGCGGTTCTACGAGGAATCGGCACTGACAGTTGTAGCTGTCAATTCGACATGACAACTGTCAACTTGACATTGACATTTGTAAATATATTTGTAATAGTGTAAGAGCTAGTAACGTTTTAAATGTATAATTTCCCATTTATCAATATACATATGAATATAGCTGAAATGCTCTAGTTAATAATTATTCTGGTTCTTAGATGAATTGCTTGAACTTTGAAATTGAAGCTTCGACGTATGTTACGGGGTTCTTTGTAGACTGGAACTACGTTACTAGCTCGCCAACGAGCGCCCTATCGCTTTCTCTTTCCCTCAACTGCGCTAAGGTATACGTGTAAAAGAGAACGCACTACTCACGCCACTCACGGTAAAGACTCTTTTGATATAGTTTTTTCTCGTCGCATACAATTTAAAAGATCGTAACATTATGTGTATGTCTGTATGTATGTAAGCGATAACTCGATATTTAAAAGAATAGTCACAAAAGTATTTGATGTGCAAACAATAAAATGTCTCACAAACGGAAATTAATTCGTTTTATTTATTTCATGGACCTACCTAGGAAATAGAGACCTCTCAGCATCATAAATAGGATAGTTTTCAAGCGCCATCTGTATTCGTTTTACGGACCTAATATTTTTTTATAAAATGTTGCAAACGAGCAATCGGAAGGACGACTACGAGCGACAGTCCCCCATAGACATCTGGGCTCTGCCACTGTTGAATATTTTCAGAATCAACGAAAATTATAATATACTACACCTTCTACATACATTGCGTTTGATCTTAATAAGTTTTTATATTCAAATACGTATTTCTACAAAAGTTGTGAGCAACTCAACTCGACGGAAAAGTATTTTTAAGAGATTTCATTAATGCACTCTGCCACAACTCTGCCTGTTGTGTAGTGCAACACTACTGTTTGGATCTAACGAGACCGCCATCAACACGAAATAAACAATTAGCCACTATAATAAATAGCTCAATTCTAGTTTTGAGTCAAAGTTTTATTTTATTGTAGTTATTGTATTATTTTATGTAAGTTACGTGGCTTACATAAAATAAATTCTGTTAACATCAGGCGAAATTGTGATCGACGTCTAATTTAATCATTATAAATATAAATTTTCGTGGACAATACCCGAACAATGGATTCAAGATTTACTTTAATTTTTTTATAAAAATTATGTTTACACGAGATCGTATCGAAGCTTCCACAATAAAGTTCCATTATTATTCAACAGATAAAATTTCTGAACGCAACCGATTTGTAAGATTTCAATTGTTTTGGTATATAAGAAAAAGAAACAAATAAAGTTATAATTGTAATATTTATTTGAATTTTTAAACTAAAATCAACAATGTAATATTTAGGTTCAGTAAAACACAATTACCAATTTTATATATTTATTTTGCATTACGTAATGTATGAAATAGTTTTTTTGTACTTGCAACACTGACGTTATGTCATTATATATTTGGTTTAGGTTATGGAGGGATAGACATAAATAACACACTGTTACAAAAAGTGTCCTTCAAATAACCTCAAATAAAGATGACGTTGCTGTGACCGTGGACCGATTTAAAAAGACGGAGACCAAAGAGTATGTAATAACTACGTTAATAAGAGGGTTAACTTCGAACAAAATAATTACCTGACATTCCATTAATTTTATTTATTTCAGAATTGAAATGAAACGATAAATTTTATATGAACTCCTTAACTCAACAGCCACACATTTGTAGGTTAAATAATTTACTTAAGTTCACTAGTCGTGTAACTTGAATTACAACAGTAAAGTTAGCAAATTAACTTTACTTTCAAGTGATCTGAAACAGTTAAAACCAGACCATACTCGGCTACACCAGTGGAGGTTTTTGTTGACACTTTTTGAGTCAAACAGCCGTACGACAGTGTACTCCTTGCCTCAATACTCCATAGTTTAGTACAAACTGCATCATCACAATATAAAGGGTCACAAAAACAAATCAGAAACTAACTTACGAATTTTTAATAGATTTCCTGTGATTAAACAAAAGTTATTAACAAGCTGAACCCCGTGGTTTCACTTGCCGTGGAATTTAATTAAACGAACGATGTCCAGTGTAAGCTGAACCCTATTTAATAAGATTGATCATATAGAACTGAGGTCAACTTATATCAAAGTTTTAATCACCTACTTTAGACCTTTAGGCGATCAATTTAGGAAAATCCTTTCTTAGTGCTCACCTTCGCAATAACAGAAATCTCTGTGAGAAATTCCAAGTCTCTAGGACCAGTAGTTTACGCTAAGCGTTGATATATAAGTCAGTCAGTCAGTTTGTTCTTATATAAGGAGACTTACGTTAGCTGTGATCTGTGTCCATTTTAAGGCTACAATAAGTAACCAGTTGCTAAGCTAGATCACTTAGTATTAAAATAACTTAGAGGTATCTGGTGGCATGCGGTCAGTGGTGTCGCTTAGCGCTGTGCGGGGTATGGTCGCTGCCGGCG
>JWHW01034515.1:16395-30090 GCA_000931545.1 Papilio glaucus | reverse complement strand
CGCATCTTCATCCGCTTTAACATCCTCTATTATCTTCTCTTCTACCGGTACTTCTGTCTCAATCTCTTCTGCGGGCTGCGTTATCTCTTCCTTTTCTTCGGTAATGGCTTCTTCTACAACTTCAGTTTCTTGTGGCGGGGGTTCACTCGGCTCTTCTTTCACTGTTGTTTCTGTGTTTTCTGTTGATTTAAATCCAAAATTAAAATATCTACACCTTGTTTCACAGCGAGATGTGATTTTTGTAAACAAACGTTTTTTTTAAATTCGTAAATTCCAATATATTTTTGAAAGACAACTATTTTTCAAAATTACAATATACAAGTAATGGCAATTATGTATGGTACATGACGTTTGTTTGTTTACAAAAATTCTAACTTGCTATAAAATGCATATATATACATAACTCTTCTGTATGTGTGTTTATCACTAAACAGATTTTGTTTAAAATTTTCCGCGTTTGAATGGGTCCCGGGATGTATTACATTCGCAATTGGACCCGGTAGATGGCGCGGTTATCGAGCTCTATAAGATTTGTTGATCTAATAAAACTATAGCATGTGCTTTACCTGGCAGAGCAACTTCTTCAGTTGTTTCTTCTATTTCTGGTGGCAATGGTATTTCTTCTGCCTTGATAGCTTCTACTTCGATTTCTTCAACGACCGGTTCTTTGGCTTCTTCTTCGGGCGGCTCTGGTATCTCCTCTTTCTCTTCTATAACAGGTTCAGTGACATCATTGCTAGAATGTAAAAAAAGCGTTGATTTAAATATGCTAGGAATTTGACTAAATAAGTGTAGAGCAGTGGTGGCTCAGTGGTTAAGGCCCCGACTTACATACTGTAGGTCGCGGGTTCGATCTCAGGCAGCTGCTTTACTTTGTGTAATTTATTTCATCACCACTAGAGGAGGCCTATGATCCTGTCGTAGAAACGTACTAAAAAATGTTGATTATTCTTATTAAGTGTAAGGCCTCATTTATAATGGATTTAAAATTAATCACAAAGGCAGGTGATGGTTGGACTACAGAGTGAAGGAGGCTATATGGAGGGCATTTGGGAAGACATGTCTGGACATGTCAGGTGGCAAGCGAGCAAGCGGTTCATCCGATATCAAGTCGCCTACCTTTACCGGACAGAGAAGAGGATAATCGAAATCAATATTTGTATAAACATATAATATATATAATATCCTGTATAAACGAAACTTCTCCAAAAAATCCAATATTACCCTGTTTACCCTACAAGTGAACATCAGCGTGTAAATTATAAATATTACAGTGTAATTGTTTTGAATGCTCCTTACTTTTCTTCTACTTCTTGCGGTGGTGCTTCCTCTGTCTGAACTTCTTCCACTTCCGGTGGCTTTTCTTCTTCTTTCTCTGGTTCCGTCTCTATTTGTGGTTGCGGTTCAGGTTCCTTGATCTCTTCTTTTATCTAGGAATCAAACGATGTTCGTAATTTTTTTTATAGAAGAAGGTGGCAAGTGAACTCGCGTTCACCTGATAAGCATTCGCAACTAGCAAATGAGTCGCAGATGCGTTGCCTACGCTTAATGGACAGAGAAGGAGATAGACAGGCAAAAAGATACTTTCTTTTACCCTATTTATTACTACCCCTACATCCAATTGTCTTCCCCTTCCCATCCTATCCTTATGAGGAAAGGGTGGGAAGGGGAAGAGGACTGAAATTAGGCCCCCGGCACCTCACTCATCAGACGAAACGCAGAGTACTACGCGTGTCTTCTGTGAGGTCGTATATCACCGGTCGAGTTGGCACATTCGTGCAACAGATATTAAATATTTTAGTGTTCGTACATATAAATCGTCTAGCTTTTTGTCAGAAGGTTAATATTTTTCGCTTGTATGTATGCCCGTTCCATTGACCTGTAGTCCTTAACCGATTCTGAAGAATTAAATGTCATAAGATTTGTGTTCTTGACCAGAGTCAATCAATACAAGGTCAGATAAGTTTATCGTTTTATTAACTAATATCAAAATGTACTGTACAAATATATAATCTAATGGTATTGTAGGTACGTCTAATAAGATAAGCTGAGCCCCGTTGAACTTAAAGACAATGTCCAGTTTAAGCTGAACCCTATTTAATATTTTTGATGATATAGATCTGAGGTCACTTTACATTGGATACATATTTTCCAAACAAACATTCCTACTGGTCTACCTTTTAAAGGGATGACTTTAGAAAAATCTTGGCTTGTATACGTAACAGAAATCTGTGAGCAAAATGTCAAGTCTCCAAGCCCTGTAGTTTGTACTGTAATATCAGTCAGTTGGAGGCACACACACACAAACAAACATAAATACTAAGAAAACTATTCTAACAGTCACACACAAATACAAATCAAGTTCATATCTTACCGTATTGTCTTCAGGATGTATAACTTTGATTTCTGGTGTAGGGAACTTAACTTCTGGGAATGATATCTTTACTTCTAAATCAGGTGTTGCCGTTACAACTTCCTCTGTTGTTGGAGCCTCTATTGTTGCTTCTTCTTCTTGCTAGAAGACAAAGTGAGGGATTTGAAATTTTGTAGTCTTTGACTCAAATCTTCATACACTACTAATTTTGGAGATGTTGCTGGTAACCTTATTGACGGTTACAGCTTCATCTGATACAGGGCTCGCGATCTGAGTGATTTTGAGCTAGAAGTAAAAAATTCTAGGTCCCTAGTGTAATTTAGGGGTCTAATTGCTGGATTTAGCAGCTATTGGTGATGTGTCTACTCAAGTTGAACAATAATCTTCATACAAATCCATACATTAATTTTATAGGAACAAAACTATTTGATTACAATGTTTTTCGAATTTGTTTTTAATGGTGACATTCACATTTTGGAATATTGAAACTCAAGAAACTATTTGTTATGAAAAACAGGTAACAATATTGTTTTAAAGCCATCCACTACGTTATTCTTTAGTAAATATCACCAAATGTACTATCAGATCGAATTTAACAAGGGAATGTATACATTAAGGCAACGGATTTGCAATTCCTCTGGTCCTCATGCACGTCAGTGATTCCCCATTTACTAATACTGAAATACAGCTTGTGCTAGATCTTTAAATGCTATCAATTACAAACACTGAAAAAGTCAGATTGAAAACGAACTGTCATATTTTTCAAATAGATGGCGTTATTATTAATATTAAAATTTAATTATTTTTTTCTTTAGTTCTGATCATTCAGGATCATTTCGTCGCTTGTCCTTAAAAAGTGTGTAAATTATTAAAATGATTGGATATTTTCCAGTAGAGTTACATGGAAATACAGTTATATAGATATACAATTATATAGACATATAGGTACAAATAATAAAATATATTATAAATTACATACTGTTTCAACTTGGGGCTCCAATGGTTCATTCTCCACCGAGTCCACGGCCATAGGTTCCTCCTGGAACAATTGCATGGTATCACTACACCTTTCTATAGAATATCCTGGGATATAATTAAAGGGAGATCATAATAACAAACTCAAACTGAACGTCACTTGATACGTCAACGCCTTTCTTGGTCACTTAGAAAAGCCAAGTTGACCTCCAAAAAACTTGGTATGCGGACCAGAGCGGTATTTTCTTGGCGAACCACACCCTGCAGTTGAATAAGGCGCAAGTTCGGCCTCACATGGACTACCATACCGCTCACATCTCCGGGCTGGAGCTCCCCAACACCAGCTTCTTCGATTTGCCACCACGACTTGAATCTTAATGAACGGGTGAATGTGTCATATGGGTAGTCAGTTGGGTTTATTGGTTGCTTGTAAAAAACTACCTTTATATCAACATCTTCAACAGTCTCCACAACATTACTTATCTCCGTTCGTTCTTCGTCCTTCTTGATATATACTGGCTTTTCTATTCTGTAAAGAAGTATTAAGAAGTATTATTAGAGAGGATAGACAGGTAAAAGGACATTTCCTTTCTTCTATTCATCCCCTCCACCGACCAATCTTCTTCCCCTTCCAGTTCTATCCTTTGTAGGAAAAGGGAAGGAGAAGAGGACTTGTTGCAGCCTATGGGTACCAATCACTTGATATTGGGTGCACTGTTTGCTTGAAGGGTGTTCACTGCCAGACCTTTGCTAACGATTTGTGTCCGGATGTTGTCAGAAGAGGGCGCCACAGAGATACAGAGCACCACCATCTTCTTTGTCACTTTCTCCCATAAAAAAAACTATAATGAAATGTATGGTTTCATATTTCTATTGATAAGTCCTAAGGTTGTTTAACTAGACCTTAAGAAATTCAATTAACCTTATTATTTGTTGTCATAAGCCATTCGGATAATCGAACGTGGAAAGAAAAACAGTTTTGTATTATGTATTATACATTACATAATGGTGTTTATCAAAGACGACAAATACAAATTAAATTTAGCAACAAGAATCAATGTTACTTTTTAAGAAATCGTAAAAAATAAATTGCAACTTTAATTATGAAATAAAATATGTACGTACATAATTACATAGATTAAAATATTTTAGGAATTTCCCTTATACATTCATTCAATCATCATTCGCTCATTCATTTATTCATCATCGTTCATTCATTCATTCAATCATCATTAATAAATAAAGAATTATAATTTGATCTTTGATTTGTTGGATTTGTCTTCAACCGATTCGCAGAATAACAAATAAAAAATAAGAAAAATTCACAGAAAAAAATTATCAATATAATAAAACGTAACTAAATATTTAGTTACATAAATCATATATATAATAATAATAAATCAGCCTTTTTTTAGTATGTTTCCCCACTGCAGGGACACAGGCGTCTTCTCCGAGAGAGGGGGTTACTGTATGTGCTACCAATCTGATTTAAATTACTCATGAATTTGTTTGCAAATTACCTGGCAGCTGTCTTGTGCATGGAAGTGACTGGTGGAATATGTATGTCGATGTCTCTGAAGGCGTACACATCTTCCGCTTTGATCTCTATATCGTCAATGTCCACCGCTGGGACTGTGGGAGTCAGTACAGGGGACGGGGTGGATGTGCCGGCTGGAAATAGAAAGTGTTAGGTTAGGTTGGGTTATTTTAGGTTAGGTTTTATCTCTATAAGATCATATCTATATTGCGAGCACGGAGGTGTGTGAGATTTGTTTGTATAGAAGAGAATCCGAAAAAGCTCAGATTTATAATTACTATGTCACAAATTAAATTAAAAAAGAATTGTTTTACTTCATTTTTATAACAACGCCATCTAGTTTAAATAAATACCTTTTAGTTGTTGTTCAATTTGTACGAGCTGACTTTTGATATGCTCGATCGCGGCGTGCTTGCTCTCGTGCGGGCTGCTGCCGCCCTGGGGCTTTTCCAGCAGCATCGACAGCGTCGGCGCACCCGCTGACGGCGATATTGTATCTGTAACAAATTATATACAACCTCCTTACTAGTTGTGATAAAAAAAACTGAAATGTTCGGTGACCGAATAATACGAGAGCTTTTGCCTTTTTAGAACATTGACCACAGACAAACTTACCAAGATATCTAAAAAAAAAACTTTGTCCTTTTTACA
Organism: Papilio glaucus; assembly: GCA_000931545.1. Taxonomy (NCBI): domain Eukaryota; kingdom Metazoa; phylum Arthropoda; class Insecta; order Lepidoptera; family Papilionidae; genus Papilio; species Papilio glaucus. The sequence goes on along the minus strand of JWHW01034515.1, from coordinate 24,553 downwards.
TCATTCGTCATTTGTAAAGAAATTAATGATTAAGAAAATGTGTGAATATTTCTGTCAGTGTCTTTGGAATACTTTTGACTGGTGATTTGTAAGCGTATAATATATCTATAGTAAAATATTATTGGTTATAATCAAATAAATATAATGAAATTAATAATATAAAATTCGAAACTTAAAAAAAAATATTACATATCTACAAAAAAAACCAGTCGAATTTCGACCAATGAACTGCTATAGCCTTATTTTAGCAAAGGTACACTTTAGCTGGGAAAACCCAATTGGGTGTAAACTTACCAACGGTATTAGCGGGGTGGGACATATGCTGTGGTATTGTGACCACTGGTGACGACTTTAGCAGGGATGTCAGTAACGGTGATGAGGGTTGAACGGGTGATCCTTGAGAGAAAAATAAAAAACAAAACCAAAAATAAAACAATTTAAAAAAAAAAAACTAAAAAAATATACACAAGAGTCTACTTATGTAAAGTGTTGTGTTTAAATTTTTCATACAGACCTTTCTTCCACTTTTAACCTACAAATTTTCCTTATAATGGCATTCTTTCACATTATATATACTAAACTATCTTTCATACCTGATCCTGGGGCCTGCTGAGTTGGTCTCCAAGCCCGTTCGGCCCTGTTCCTTCTCTCCTCTCTCTCCTTCAGCAGCGCGAGCCGCCTCGCATTCTCACGCTCTCTCGCGCGCTTCTCCGCCTCTATAGCCGCCCAGAGCTCGTGTACACGCTCTTCTGTTGTAGCCGGATCTGTTAGTTCTGTTATCTCCTTCTGTTAGACGAAATTAAAATCTTGCATCACTTTCGTTTTCTTAAGTAAGATGGCAAATGAGCTAACAGTACATCCAATATTATGTGACCACTGCCCATAGGCATCTACAAAATACTAATGAGAGAATGAGAGATGGAGAGAAGGGAGAAGAATATACAAATAAATAATATCCTGGTCACACACTGCCATCTGATCCCAAACTTAAAAAGTGGTAGAGCCCGCAACATCAACATCTGTTGCACTAATGGTTCACCTTAACCAGTGAATTACGATATTTTCTGATCCATGCTGGTAGCATGTGAAACAAAAGTCTTTGAGAGTCTAAAAAGACTGCTCAAGGTTGTGTCAACAGGCAACGGAGTAGGCAATGATTGGAGACCCTTTAGAGAACTTGGGAGTTGACTATTTATTATTAACTTAGAAGACTCCTTCCTTCAGTAAAAAAATAAAGAAATAATTACCTGCGTTTGTTCATACTGCTGATTGAGTTCTGCTATGACTTTATGTATCTCTGTAATCCGCTCCTGTGTGAGGCGCTTCAAGATGCTCTCCTGTGGTGTCTCCACTGCACCCTCGGAGCTCCTCTTTTTGCGCTTTGGAGTCTCCACATGCTCCAATAGGGCTCCATACTGGGCTGCGCAACTAGTGATACATACAGTGTTAAGTACATAGAACAGTGCTTAATGGGAGCCTTTAATGGGAGTGGTGTCGGAAGAATGGTGAAATACCTTTTTTTATGGGAGAAGGTGGCAAACAAGCAAGCAGATCACCTGATGTTAAGTGGCCACTACCCATAGACATCCACAACAATAAATGAGTTTCAGATGCATCATCTACCTTTAATGGACAGACAAGGGGAAAGACGAGAAAAAGGATGTCCTTTTTCTATCCATTCCTTCCCCGTCTAATCTTCTTCCATCTAAATAAGAGAGAGCTGAAATTAGGCCTTGGGCAACATTATTCATCAGATGAAATGCAGAAGCTGACTTTATGTCATACCTGTCTTCAGCAAGGTTGTGGTATTTCACCAGTTGAGCCAGCCCATTTGTGCAACAGGTGTTATTGTTGCGGGCTCTTCCATTGTTAAATGCCTAACATGCAAGGAGCTCCTTCTAAACCTAACCAAAGGGTTTCAGTTTTGCACAGTATTTTGTTAATTTAAAGTAAAAAATATTGAACTCGGCTCTATGGATATCATTCCTTCATCTCTGGAAATTTCTAGTTTAAAAAGTGACACATTCAAAGACTTTATTAGGAAATATTACAATTATCGAGAAATAAATCGCAAATAGAAAACTATAAATTTGCTTAATGTGAGACTACACAACATATCTCTATATACCAACACCTTTCACCAAAAAAAATAACTCACGGCACAATATTGTAACCAATTGTGTCAGTGTATGTAGTCTAAACGGGCCTTATGCGACTATTGTATATGAGGTAAAGGGTACACCTTTACCTTTCACGACGTAGATTACTAGTTAGTCGCATAGTAGAATGTCGTCTTGAATAGGTTTTCATAAAGTAAGAAAAACATAACCCAATTCATTTATAATTGCGAAAAGAAAGGAGAAAGATTTAATTACCTTTTCTGTGAATACCAATCAGGAGGTCTATTTGGCTCGCCCACGGTCTTCAAAGCGCGAGAAACAGACATCCAATTTTGATCGCCACTCCTGACTACCGCCGATGCCAGACATAATTGCTCTCTTGTATTCCACGTGTCTAAAGGGACCCGCTTCAACTGTAACCTCTCTTGTAGCGAACTCATAGTTTTGTTTGTTTATTTAAGGAAGAATAAACTATTTGTTTTTGTATACTTGTATACAATTGAAATATTTGACATATCAAATCAAACACCAACCAAACCAAAACACAAAGAGCATATACTTTTTTTTTTAATTTTATGACCTGGTAACATAGACCTGCAGGTCATATCTTATTTGGAAAATGTACATTACTTTGGAGTCACTACACTTTCTTCACTAAGATTCGTCGCAAATAAAAAAATCAATCAAGAAACTAAGATTATCCATGTCGAATCTATCCAATCTACGTCTAACAAGTCGTTTGAAAACAAAGAGTATCGAATGAAAAATAAGCACGACGAAGCTAATCTAAAGGTCTTATCTTATGCAAGTCTTATATTCCAACTTTATATAATAGAAAAATGAAAGTAGTAAAATAAAACTAAGAAAACAATAAATAGATTTTATTTATTAGATTATTACGTTACAAGGATAAAGTAAAATTTTGAATTGAGGGAAGAAAATATTTAAGGAATTAATATTTCAATTATTTCTTATTCTTTTTCAATAACGAAGAAACATATTTTTAAGTGTTATAGAATGATCTCTATACGTTCCACAGATTCTTCTTTTTTTCGCAGGACCTTTGAATCTAGTTTATTTTGTAGGGCGTTTGCATCTTCTTTTTTCCCCAATAGCTTTGAATTTTGTTTTTTTCGCACACTCTGAGCCCTTGCAGTTTTTTCTTTTTTCGATTTTATTAGATATTCATTCCAAAGTTGGTCCGATAATGATTTGACAAGGCTATTAGAGAAAAGATCCAATGCTTTGTTGATTGCTTTTGATTTTATTTCATGTTTTAAATTCAATTTTTCTTTTTGATTATTTTTATTGGGTAATTTTTCCATTTCATTATTTTTATTGACAAGCCTGCGTTGAGATGTTGAACTTTCAACTGTAGTACGGATTATTTTATTTTTCTTTGAGTTCGTTTTAACTGAAGACTTCTTCTTTGAATTTGATTGAACTGTGTGTGAGACCTTTGTCGGATTTGTTTTAAATGTTGAGGGTTTCTTCGGGTTCGTTTTGAATGATATTTTTTTCTTTGAGTTGGTTTTAAGTGAGTCTTTCTTCTCGTATCTGCCTTTTGTTGATTTTAAATACACAGATTTAAATTTACCCGTTTTCCATGATATTGGTTCTGAAAATCAATTTAGCAATATAAAACAAAGTTATTCGATTCTCATTAGAAAAGTTTATTTCAGTACACTGTTTTCCAAATGAAATTCATACAATCCTTGACAGGAGGAATCTGACCCTGCCCTGTCTCGACGATTATTGAATTGATCAAATATTTTAGGTGACTTCTTATCGTCAAATCTATATAGAATTATGCGCATATACATGAAGCAAAAATTTTTGAAATATTCCGAGCGCGGAGGTCAGGATAGTTAAAGTTTTCGTGAAGGATAAGAAAGAGAAGAAAGAGGAGAGCGAGTTGCTATTTCAGTATTTAAAATTGATTATGATGTGGGTACTTTCAAGAAAGTGACTAGTTAGTTCTACACTAGTGCGCCTAGTATGCGTAATAAAAAATAAAGAAAGATTTTCTTTCAAATTTAATGGATTATACACCTGCAATTCCTATAGTGCTACGATAGTTGGTGATTCGGAGATTTTTTACTTTTAAATTATTACTTTCAAAATCTCCAATTTGAACATCCTGTAAATTAGTGTTGTCAAAGCTGGTGCTTCGAAGATCGTTTACTTTTAAACGTGCTCCTTGTACATTTGAATTTTTATCTAAAAAAATAGAAAGTTATAAAAATTATCATAGCATATCAAAAACTATTTTATCGGTTGCATTTTATTGTAATCGACCCAAGAAAATTGAAGCCAACGCTTAAATCGTTTTGTCCGAGCCCGTTTTCTAAAGTACTCGATAGCCAAGTAGATGGTCTGATCTCCTTGTGCCCTAACTATAAATTAAGATACGTTATCTTCAAATAAACCCACATAAATCTTTACGCCTTTTTAATACAACATTTTAACTTCCAGCTAAAGTTATAAACACAATCACAAAAATATCTACAACGAAGACCGCTGAACATTATCAAGTCGATAAGGTTTTCGTATTTCTTTTTCATAACTTAGCCGTTATCGGGGACTTTTTTATAAGATAAGGGGGGCAAGCGAGTTGTCTAAAATTAAGTAATAACCGCCGCCCATGAACATCTGCAACACCAGAGGAACTTATTATTAATTATGAAATCAAAATAGTTTAACATTATATAAATAAATTTAATTAATACTTACTAGAATAAATCAGAATCAATAAAAAGGTGCAATAATAAAAAATCTTGAAATGAAATACCGTTGAAACAACCATATTCATATATGTTATGATATCATAAAACGTAATTAACAAGTACGCTTTGAACACAGCTATAAAATATTAAAACTCATTACTTGGTACATTTATTCGTTATTACGTGGGCAAAAAATGTGAGAAATTCATGTCGAATACTACTTATCCACCCAACTCACGACCCACCTCCCTGTGCTATTTTTTTTATTCGCGACATTAATATTATTTAATAAATGCCAATGTGAGTTTGTTTATTAGAAGCATTCTACGCTTTAACTCCTTAACGAATCAACCGATTATCATGAAATTTTGTATACACATCGTCAAGGGTACAGAAAATCATATGAGGTACCTTTTACCCTGAAAATAAACTGTTCGCGGGGGAAATGAAAATACATAAAAAATAAAAATGAATAAAACCTTCAACAACATTACGGTCGCCATGGAAATGTCATCTTTTGACAATAACAAGTTCTTGACACATGTTACTTAAAATTCGAATTAAATACGCGGAATCAAAATACAAAAATTACTGCGAAAACAAAGAGAAACGATGCGTACGAAACCGCGGGCATCAGCTACTGAACCTACTATTTTGTACATCTTACAAGGCCGCCGGCCGCCGCTATGACATTGAAATTATTATGTATTGATCTAAAAAATCCCAAAAGCCCAAAGGCCCAAGGTGCAAGATATATTAAAAAGTAAAAAGAGCTCAAAATTAAGGAACCGATTACGGTTTTATAAACTCAAAAACGTTTGTTTCGAGCAGTTTCTGGGAAAGATACGTACGATACCGATTTAAAAATGATATTACGTTTAAAGTTATTAGTTATTACTTTCTTTTATAACGTAGTCCATGACCCAATAAAGAATTTCCTCGTAGTGTGATATAAATTATTAAAACTTAAACGGAGAGTTAGGATTAAATTTAAACCTGGCAATTCTAATACGGGGAATCTCTCAATTTTTGATATGATAAAAATGACAACCAATCTGAGATAACCGTCTTTTCTTCTGAGTTGTTCCTAAAAAAATAAAACTTATTGTATTTGTCCAACATTTCATAACCTGATTATTAATATTGACGTTCGTTTGTACGTTTGATAAATTTCATTTGTATTAAAACAAGTATAAGTGGCCGACAACATACTATGAGTTTAAAATATGTTAGGAAAAACCTGTGTTTATTTGTGATGTATTTTTCATCAATAAATCCCAGTGTTTAATGCAGCTGACAATCTTTAATTTGTAAGTATGATTAAAATATTTTATTTTACTAGAATTGTTAAAATAACTCAGCTGCAAATTTTTGCTGCTAAAATTTGCTTTTTGTTTAGTTAGTTCCTTTTGGTTGTATAATTAATCAAAATGGACCAACCGCGTAATTGACGTTAATGATATGAAAGAGTGGCTCACTTGCACTCTTGCACCTGTGTTGCAAGAGTGCAACCATCTCATGCAGAAGTATTGCATTCCTTTGAAACTGCAATCAAATTATTTGAAAAACAGTGTGATACTGTAATTTTGCTGTATAGGTGAAGGGAAAGGTGACATGTCAAATGATATTTACTAAATATTTCTAATTCAATTTCATGATTAAAGTTTAATTTATTTAAAAAATATGTACTACATATGTTTGAAAATGTATATGTTTGAAAATGTAATCTTTTAATAATTTATCTGTAAACATTAATTGGGTTATTAACACAACATGGCAGCCACATACAGGTTGATGCAGTTTAGGTATGCATCCCTCAAGATGGGCCAAGTTGAATGGCCAAGAATGATATGATCAAAGTTGTGAGAGATCATTGTTTAGCAGCACAGGCCAGGATTGTATGCATATTGTAAAGGAACAAAACATTTTTGTTGCCAAGTTTAATTTGTTTTTGTTGTTTTTAAACATATGCATACAATACATTTATTATGTAATACAACAATATGTACAAAATCTGTTTTTGTTCATACATTTGATTGTTCAGATTTTCACTTATCCGAACATCTTAAAACAGTTATTACTCTGGTTAATTGAGGTTCTACTGTAGTTGTATTATTTATTAAGTTTGTTGTAGTTTTAATAAAACTTTGTATAATTCTATATTTAAATTGTAAGTAATTATATTGAATATATTGAAATATTCATATTGGATATTTTATTAATATAATACCTAAAATTAAATTAAATTTGGCTGGACCAGAGATAAACAAACTTAATGAATTACATACATTTTACCACATATACTATATTTTTAAAGTTACAAAAAGTATCAAATGTGGTAGAATATTAAATTATTTTATAGATTTTTTTTTCATCTTGCTCTTGTCATCAAAGTAATGTTAAGTAAATAAAAGTAATTTTATGATGAATAAACTAGTGTTTGACCTTGTGGTCATCTCACCTTAAATAATGTTCAGTAGTGATATGTTCAAAGAGTATGCACTAGTTTTAACACATCATGATACTATAATTGATTGGAAACACTTATTTGACTCATTTCCAACTTTTGTACTTTGCATTTGACTGACAGGATGCTAATGATTTTCATGGATTTGTCCCTTTCTTTGTGACCTCTTGTAGCCTAAACAGCTTTCCTGAGTGTTGGCATACAGTTAGATGGGTATTGGATATATATGGGGTCCAGTACAGTATGACCGTCCATAGTCCATACTGCATAGTTTTTTTTTAAAATCTGCAATTCACTTTTTTTACACTTAGCAGATGTGTTTTTGTGATTTTCATCACTTGTTATGCGTATCATCCACTAATCCTTATCACTATTATGACTATCAGTAAGGGCATAGCTAGTAGTATAGGTTTTGGCTACAGTTTTTTTTACAGCCAGACCGCCTGCCTGAGGCCAACCCTTCTCGGGCTTATAATACATATCTATACACATAAAAAGCGAAGTATATATGTATATAGACTCCTAAATGGCTAGACCGATTTCTATGAAATGTTCAGGAAACATTGAGATTACACTGCAGGTGCTGCCGTGAGGTTTGATAGGGATGGGATTAACATAATTGTGTGTGTGTGTGTGGCACAGTAGACTGCTAGTATAAAATATTAGTAGATTGTTTTTGGAGAGGACTTTTTATTAATTATATTTGTTTTTTTTTACAGATGTCTTTCATATGAACTTCTAAAATGGAATCACATGGCTTTAGTTTAAGTTACCAGACTTTTGATTTAGACTATCTATTGCCCTATCATAGAATTTTCGACTATTCCAATAACATCATACCCTTA
>JWHW01034515.1:0-10046 GCA_000931545.1 Papilio glaucus | reverse complement strand
TAGGTCTAGGATAGGCTTCTGCAGTTCACATGATCAGAGACGTCACTTTACCCCCCTTCACCCTTAAAAAGTAATGGCTGCATAACTCTTGATCATTGCAGAGAATTTTTTATAGAAGTTGGCAAAGGAGCAAACGTTTCGTCTGTTATTAACTAACCGCTACCCTACATCTGCAATAAGGTAATGAGTTGTATATGCGTTGCTTACTGGACAGAGGAGTGGATAAACAGAAAAAAGGGTATTTCTTCTTCCTATCCATCCCCTCCCCCGTCAAATCCTATTCTCCATCTCATCCTTTCCTTATTAGGAAAGGATACGAATGGGATAAGGACAGCCTTGCGTCTTTTAAAACAAGATTGAAGTCTTGGCTTGTCAAAAAAGCTTTCTATAGTGTCGAAGAATTTTTTTGTTAGATATTTGTCTTATTTTTTAATGTTATTAATTACTTGTAGCTTGAAGTAGATTTTGATAAATGTTTAAATTTAAAATATTTTATAACCATGATCTGTAATTAGTTAATTACCAATAAATCTGCATTTCTGAATTAAGCCTCCGGCACCTCACTGATCAGACGCAACGCTATCTACTTTACGCCGGTCCTTTGTGAGGTCGTGGTATTTCATCGATCGAGCCGGCCCTCTCGTGCATTAAATGTTGTTGCAGGCTCTACCATTATTAAACTATGTTGACGGAAGACACAAACATCCGGTGCCTTCTACGAAGAGGTAAAGAATACGTACGTTCATCACTGCTTTTTCCAGACAAATTCCCATTATCTTGTGATTCATTCTTTTCTCTGTCTCGTGCTTCTTCCATTTCTCCTGTAGACATTTCGTCGTCGACTATTTTTGCATTTGCATCGACCTGCGCGTTTCCATTAACAATTTCTATGCTTGCGCTCAGTGTTTTAGCGAAATCATCGGGCACGTACTGTATATGGATTCCTTCAATTTTCCCATCCTCTTGTGAAAAGTTTGCAAGATTTACCAGCCCTGGTTCTTCCTCCGTTTCAGTCTCTTTTAAGTCTTCTCTATCCATATCTTCATCTGTATCTATTTCATTATCCTTATCATCGTTGTTGAGATCTAGAAAAAAATAGATTAATTAGGTTAAATAATAAGGAAAGTACCTAATCTAGAACAAAGCAATAATAACTATGGCTAATGAAAGTTGATACTGATAAAGCGCGTCAAATTTTTAGGTATATCAAATTAGGTTGTTCAAAGGAATACTTAGAACAACCTAATTTGATACTTTAATACTATATATACATATAAAATAAAGAACTTACTGACTAACATATCAAAGCGCAGCGCAAATTACTGATCCTGGGGACTTGAAATTTTGCACAGAGATTTCTGTTATTAAGTAGGCGATCACTAAGAAAGGATTTTTCTAAATTCATTCCCTTAAGGTCTAAAGTAGGTGATCAAAGTTTGTTCTGAGAATTAATTAACTCACTCTCTGAATTAGATTACCTCAGATCTGTATGCCCAATTATATTAAATAGGGTTAGGCTGGATAACCGTCAGTTAAATTAAATTGCTAGGAAGGTGAAACCGCGGGCTCAGCTTGGTTTTTATAAATTTGTCAATGTCGAAGTATATTTTGCATTACATATTCTCAAAATCTTCTGAATCGATCGAAAAAAGTTTTAGTTTCCTAGAGGACCAGGAAATGCCTCAAAATCACAGCAAAAATATATCGTTATAGGTGATGTTTTTCATTGTTACACTTTTTTCCGTCTAGATCCTCAGCCCGCAAAACGAATAACATGCGATAACAAACTCAAAAGTAGTAGGAGTATCGACTCCTAGTACTCCGAAGAATAACATTGATAATACGAAAACCTTTAGAGAATAATATAGATTAGACAAACTTTAGGTCCAAAACCTAACCTAACCTACTTAAAGCAATTTATAGAAAAGTTACCTTCAGGTACGGGCCCATCCAAAGTATCAACACTGTTATCATCGGTGTCTACTCTATATGATATAACTTCTTTATGGCCAGGCATATCATTCTCAACATAAACATTAACAATTTCTTCGGATTCTGTAAGTTCACTACTTACAGGTTCTACTGAAACCACTTCGTCTTCACTATCTTCGTTTGAATTATCTCTTCTCTTAGGACCAAAATATAATGCGCCATAATCGATTTTGTTTTTGTTATTTGGAGATTGATGCCTACGTGGTTGTTTGGATAACTTGTTCTTTGACTTTTTTCTTGCTGAAGTGGTAACATTTCTTTTTATTTCATTATCTATGCTATGCAAGAGCGCGGTAAGAATAATTAAAATTACTTAGACATTTAATGTATGTCACGTATTATTGCTTCCCAATTCTAGTAATATCAAGTTGCAACACACTAGTTAGTCAAATTATTAAGTATATAATTATTGTAATTAAAAGCTACTTCAATTGCCAAATCGATTAGTACCACGACCTCACAGAAGACAGGCGTGAAGTAGACGTATTCTGCGTATTTTCTGACGAGTGAGGTGCCGAAACCCTCTAATCCTCTTTGCCTTTCTATACTTTTCTAATAAGGAAAGGATGGGAGGGGACTTGACAGATGGGGGGGGAGCATAGGAGTCCTTTTTTCTGTTCATTCCTTTCTCTGTCTCTGTTAAAGATAGGCAACGCATCTCAACTCATTTGCTTGTTGCAGATGCCTATGGGCAGGGGTCACTTAATATCAGGTGAACCGCTTGTTTTGCGTGTACAAAGGATGGCCGACGGGCACAAAGATGGGCCTAAAATAACGGTCACGTACAGGTCGATGCAACGTAAGTAGGCCTCCTTATTACTACAGTAGTTTGCACAAAAAATAATTTATCGATTTGGCGATTTAAGGAACCAATTTTTAGTAAAAAAGAAATCACTATAGTTTGCCTAGCGTATGTTACAACGATAGTGTCTGATGTATAATTTAGTCAATTCTTTCTAAGCAATCTGAAGCTCAAGAAATGTAACTTAAATGGTTTCAGAAAGATATGATTTTGGATCTGATCTGAATAAGTAGATGCGTAACTTACTAATATTTGAACTCCTTTTCAGCCGTGCTTTTTCCGTAACTCCTGGTAGAGATATTAAATGTCGAAATTATAAATTTTTTACGAAAACATTTATTCTTGTTTACGTATAATATTAACATATTTTACTTACGGCTCTCGATAGTTGCTTTGTGGTCGCAATTTTTCATCGGAACTAAATTAGCTTCTAGGCCTGTAAAAGTAGGACACGTTTTTATTCCACATAGAAGTCTTGTAAACAAACAAACGTCATTTTCCATACATGGCGGCCATTACACTTTCTATACTTTCATTGGAATAGTTGTAATGTGGAAATCTTGAGATAAAGTAAAGTGAAATTATATAATATGGATAGCTTATGTTATAAGGTAATCTGAGAAAAAGTTGTTTTTCGAAAATATTTTGGAATTTACGAATTTTAACAAAAAAGTTAAGGTAAGGAAACAAACTGTAGTTTTTCTATGATACGCCAAGCTTTGGGAAAATTTCTAATAATACATAGTGCTTGTTCGGAGGTGCAATGCAGGATTGTCGTTTGTGTAGGAGGGATGGGGAGGACGTTGAGCCCTGAGGGTAGGATTTAACGATTAATAAAAACTATAAAATAGAAATAATGTGGGGAAAAAATTGTTTTGCGAAAATATTTTAGAATTTACCAATTTTATCGTAAAAAAACCTTTGTTTACAAAAATCATATGTTGCTGTAAACCAACGTATTTAATACCTACCGAAATATAACCTACCTATAACTACCGAAATTTTCACCTAAAAATATCAAAAATCATTTTAATTACCTTCATGACATTTTATATAATCTATTTCGCATTTATTTAACACGACAACATAAACCTCCTTTGAGTTATATCCTTTTTTATTTTTCAATTTAATACACTTTGCTTCCTCTTTGGTTGGACAATTGATTTGTTTACAATTATTCGTTTTATTCGTGTGATGTTTCTTCAACTTGACTAAAATTGATTTCGTAACATTATCGTGACTTGAGACGACCACACTTTCGCAAAAACATATGTGCACTGCTGAAACTGTACAAACATCTTAAATAAGTAAATAAATATGCCCTAACGCCCGTAACCCAGAGGGGTAGGCAGATATCATATCATCATTTCCATTTGGCGCGATCCTGGCACACCTCTCTCGCTTCTACATTCATACATCTACACATGCATGCTCGTTGGTTACGGGTACTCCTTATATCGCCCTTCTCTAGTATATCACTAATCTGATCGATATAAGTTCTCCTAGGGCGTCCCCTACCAACACTGCCACTCACTTTTGCTACATAAATTTGTTTCGTTATTCTCTCTTTATTCATCCTTTCAACATGCCTGAACCACCGAAGCATACATTTTTCAATCTCGAGACCCAGAGGCTCGTGGCTATAACAACCCAAAGAGTTACTCGACAACAAAAAAAACGTATCTGTTGTGGCTCTTATGATTGATGTATGAAGAAACGGAATGTGATCTAAGGTCATGTTCATACCAAACGTGTTCCCTCTCCGACTGTGAACAGGCACAATGTTAACCTCAGTGTGAACACGTAAAACTGCATACTGCATTTCTGGTCAGCGCGTACGCATTGCGTCCTAGCGACGGCTTGTTGGGAAAAGTCGAATATGAATTAAAAAAAAAAAAAAAAAACTACGGTCGCACATAGCCGCTAACAATAGGTTTAGTTTGAACACGGCCTCTTTCTCTGCCTATACGTCTTCCAAAAACCTGTGTGAATAATACAGATTTTACATACCGAGTAATAAAAAATATGTTCCAAATCTCATAATGAACAAAGCACAATAATACTAAACAATAAATCAATAGTTTCTCTTAGAAATTAAAACAATAGCAATTATATTATGCTACGCTACGATGAACTTTCTAGTTATATCTTTAATTAAATTCACTTTTAGAAGATAAATAAAAGATAGAATCAAACAGTGGTAGAGCCCGCACCAACGTATGTGTGCTCGACTGGTGAATTACCACAACCACATAGAAGACTGGCATCAAGGAGAATTATTTTCGCGTTTCGTCTAATGAGTGAGGTGCGGGAGCCCTAATCCTAGTTCTCTTCCTAACCTTTTCTAATAAGGAAAAGTTGGGAAGGGCAAGAGGTTTTGATGGGGGAAGGGAGGGATAGGATTTTTTGTTATGTTTGGCCCCTCCATCGCTGGCAACGCTGTACCTCATTAACTTGCGGCAGAGCATTTATAGACAATTTAAATATATGATACTAAAATAATACTGTTTCAGTGATTTTTTTAAAAACCGGTTGAGTACAATACGTGCAAAAAATGTATACGGCAAGCGAACGGCTAGGTATCTAGTTCCTAGACTGATGAACGAACTACCCTAAGGTCTCGGACCTCGGAGATTTTATTGATCAGATTAGGAACTTACTAAAAACGGAGATATAAGGAGTACCCGTAACCTACGAGCATGTATGCGTAGATGTATGAATGTAGAAGAAGCGTGAGATGTGTCAGGATCGCGCCAAATGGAAATTCATGATCTCTGCCTACCCCTCTGCGTTACTATTTGTTGATTTCGGGGTTAGTTTGCTTGTCGGTGTAGGTGCGAAGTATAGGTGAAATCAAATACCGTAAAGACCAAACCTTAATATAATAATAAATCAGCCTTTTCTAGAATGTACCCCACACTCTCCGAGAGAGGGAAGGGGCCATAATTCACCACGCTGGCCCAGTGCGGGTTGGTGGATGTCACGTGTCTTAGAATTTATTGGTTCTAAGACATGCCGGTTTCCGCACGATGTTTTCCTTCACCGTTTGTGGAGCAGTGGTGATGAAATAAATTAACACAAAGTAGAGCGCCTGCCTGGGTTCGAACCCGCGACCTACAGCACGTAAGTCAGGGCCTAAACCACTGAGCCACCACTGCTCCTGTCATCTATTTCCTTATTATTTTAATCACGCTATCCTTTTTACACCATTTGACATGTGTCAATGTTGCTGTCAGTGTGTTTGGAACACTATTGACAGGTGATTTTGTATGAGTATAACATATCTATTGTATAAAATATCATTGAGGCAGTTTTGAGAAATGAAACTACTAAGAAATAATATAAACAACTTTAATATCTCAAAAATATTACTATACGCTAGGATTCTATGAGGTTAAGATCCTTCTAGTCAAGATGACACATTGATGCAACAGTTCTGATTGTGCCACCTTTATATAGTCAGTTAATTGTTTATTAGTGACCCCAGAGGTCGAAACCTATGCTCTGGACAGATTAAATATGCGCCACGGTCGAAAGTACAATGTATAATGCCATACACTTAGTAGAACAATGGAGAATCTAGGATCGAAATTTGAGGGGTTGGGGTTTTGATTTTGATTTGGAAATCATTAGATTTTGGAGGAGGAGTGGTAAATGATTATAAAACAGAAAGCCACGGTTATTAAACATAGTTATTTTTTATTATATTGACCCGGTGCCACCTCATGTGATGGTGATTAAAGCATACACACTAGTTTATCATCACCTTCTCTTGAAGAGAACCATCTTAATTCTACCTATCACATATACAAATTCATTCTATATGCCGCAGTGTTGTTTAGCAATTCTTCAAAGGATGATGGGGCTTAAAGGTTCTGGGATGTCTTGTAGACCCAGACTCCCGTACCAATGTGGTCATGGTTGCAGGAGTCCACTGGATTAGGGCATGTGACCAATCTTTGTAGTTTGTTGGCTGTATGAATCAATTTTCACTGATAAAATCGTCTAGTGAAATCTCTTTTCTGGACAGTTCCAATGCCTTGAACCTTCTGTCGGGGTCGGCAAGCCAGTCATAGTTCCCAGTCCTTGCTGTGGCAAGTTTTGATATCATCCAACGCATCAGTTCCATCTTCTCTACTAGCATACGAAGTTTCCTGTGTAAAACAAAAAAAAATCAATACCAAATAATAGTTAACTTAAAAAACACTGCATGATCATTGTTTATCAAATACCACAACCTCACCTTCACATCTACTTCACCTACTTCACATCTGTGAAGTAGAAGTATTTTGCATTTCGTTTGATAAGTAAGGTTGCGGAGGCCCAATTTCAGGCCTCTTCTCCTTCCTATCCTTTCCTTATAAGGATAGGATGGGAAGGGGAAGACGATCGGATGGGGAGGGGATAAATGGGTAAAAGGAGAATATTATTTTATTTGCCTATCAGCATATGACAAGATATTTATGTCAGACTAATTAACGTAATCCTTTCACATCATAATGACTTGAAGTGATTATGAAATTTTGCATACACATCGTCAGAGGCACTAGTTAGGAGTATGTGTGGGTCGGACATGGATTATTCCAGCACCTCGAAGAACCTCAGCAAATAATTTATGTTCCTGACAATCCTGGGAGTGATCTTGGAGAGCTGAGATATTTAACCCTCAATACAGATAGTGCGAAGAAATATACCATAACATGGACGGTACATAAAGACACATAGGGTACAATGTATACTGAATAAACGCTACAAATCAATCTATACTTCTGTATTTCAAGCAAAATGACTTACTGATATGCAGGTCCATCTGTCGCAAGATCTCTGTCATGCCTTCCTTCCGAGGATGCTTTCATATCTCTTAGCTCCGCAAGTTCCGAAACCCACTCCCCTCTTAATGTTTCAAGTGCATCCTGTTTCTCCTTCAAGACCCTTTGTAGTTGTATGTCTTGTGTCTCTAATTTTGAGTATTTTTTCAACAGCTCCTTGATCTTCCTAAAATACAATACTTTTTTACTTATTTTATTTATTTATTAAAAAATATATATCGCATAACAGATTATGGATTTCCATTTAACACTGTTCAGGCGCACCTTACTCGTATAGTTTGTTCCCAATAAAGATTTAAACTTTGTAAATAAACAAACATCACTTACTATACATGACGGCCTACAGTTATACTTTAATTAGAAATGTTCTAATTTCGGGGAAAAAATCATATGGATATGTATAAGGTACTGGGAGAAACAGATTACCAATATTTTGGAATTTACGAATTTTAGCATAAAAGGTGTACAAATTGTTTAAATAATTTAAATCTTGGTTTCATAAACTATACATATATTCTACTCTTTACATCCCTTTTCATTAATATGTCACTAATCTGGTCAATTGGGGTGTTGATAGGCCGAAATGAACTTATCATTTGGGCGTACCAACACTGCAACTCACTTTTACAACACAAATAAGGTTTGTCGCTTGGCAGGTCATCCTTTCAACACATCTAAACTGTCTGTATTTTTTGCCATATCTTTTTTAATATTTTTAAAAATTTTAACTTTGTACTTAAAAATTATACCATTTTCTTTCTACCATCTCCAGATCAAGACTACTATCAGATGATATCAGTAGACTTTTCACTGCATTAGTCTGCGTCACAGATTTGATAACTTGATTTTCAATTAAGGATGATACTGCAGTCACTTCATAATCCTTAATAACATTACTTTTGTCTTGATTTTCAATGATTTCTTGAGAACCTGAAAAAAATAAAAACATGCAGTGAATTTCACTCTTAACAACCTCACCTGTACCAACTTTTCATTTATAGTAACATAACACCAAAGGCCATTGAATTTAAAGTATACTTTTAGAAGAATAATTGGATTATAAAAACCATGGTATTCATTTCAGGTGAGGTTTTAATAGACCATTTTGTAAAAACTTTGAATTAAATGGCATATTTTTAGGGTAAGGCGAAGGCAGACTCCCCCTATCCCCCACCATACCCATCCATTGAAGGGGATTCCAAAGAATTTTTTTCCTTTAATAGTGTTAATGGGTGTAATAGTGTAGCACTAGTCTAGGGATAAAGTTTTTGTTGTTTTTAGGAGATGAGATCTCACAAAAGATAAGCTGAATTAGATGTATTTTGCGTTTTGTCTGATGCCGTAAGTCTAATTATACTGCTCTTACCATCCATTTCTAATAGGGAAAGGTATATGACCAGGATGAAGAGCAAAAGGAAATATATATTTCCTCTGTCCTTAAAAGGTAGGCAGCGCATCTACAGCTCATTAGTTTATTGCAGATGACTATGGGTGGCGTTCGCTTAAAGTCGGATGGACCGCTTGTTTATTTGCCACTTCTAGTATAAACGTATATTTCAGTTTTAATTAATACTTACAAGCTAGAGGTTTTGCATTTAATAATCTCAATTTAGAAGTAGCTAACGTTATATCTTTTATTTTCTTAACGACACTATCTTCATAACAATGATCCCCAGTCACTCTAAATAATTCCAGAGATACTGTATTTAATTGTTCCTTGAAAGTTTCACTAATTTCCTTCAATGTTGTAAATCCATTCATGTTTATTTTCGGAATTGTTTAAAACAATATTAACAACTTTAAAACATTTGCTTAATTGAAATAAAAAACTCTTAACCGTGCCGTTAAACTTTAACATTTAAATCAAACTGTCAAACTCAAATGACATGTTACATCACAGAATACAAATTACTCAAGAGTGTTACATTACCTACTGCCAACCTACTGCTACCTGCTGGTGGCGAACTACCAAACCAAGATACCAAAGAGAATGTAATAACTACGCACGGTTGGATTTAGGTACTTTGAAAACGATCCCACTAAAAATTTAATAAGATAGTATTTGTACAAAGTTATAGTACACTTCATTATTTTTAATTATATATATTGTAAATCATTATTGAGACGCTTAAGCAAAGACTATCTCGGCGCCGCTGACTAGTATTGGAAATAAAATAAAAATAAAAAAAAAATAATAATAAATTATTATTTAACAGGCGCTGCTAACCTACGAAAGAATGTAGTTGTCTCGTTTTTGCTTATAGCTGACGTATGGCACTTCATTTCATTCGCACGTACGACAACGAAATAATGTCTCTATCTCTATTTTGCGAGTGCGTTTGCGTTGTGTGAGCCGAACACAACGATACAGTATATCACAGAACACATATACCCTAAAGGGAAGAACGTCAACTTCATACTTC
>JWHW01034501.1:30361-52368 GCA_000931545.1 Papilio glaucus | reverse complement strand
ACTAGAAAACATGATTTCTAACTTTTTGTACAAAGTGTTGCCATAATTTAACAACATGTTGAATGTGCGTTAAATAAATGTATTAATTCGCATTTAATTAATCAGCACAACCACGGCTTAATTATAGTTGATTACTCGAGTTGACCTTATTTAACATTTGCGATCACAGCACAAATATCGGGATAGAGGCAATGGGATTAATAATTAGTTGCAAGCATAATTTCGATTAAACGGTGTAATCAGCATTAATTATTTGGCTATAAGCAAGCTGATTACATTTGAAACAAAAAACATCGTTATCGTAGCTTTGAATAGGGTAATTTTTCAAATCGAATCTGAAGTTTTAGGCAAATTGTACTACTTTATAATATTAATATAGATAAATTGTATTATTTTCTGTAGGTCTAATGTTTCGCGCTCCTTGTTAGAGAAATATTGGAGTTAAGCCGATTCCGACTACAGATTTGTAATCCATTTATTTACGTATCCCTTTGATAATACCTATTATTCACGCCTCAGCTACCCTTTTTTATTATTGCGTGTATCATTCTTTTGGAAACTCGTATTTTTCTCAGTCCGTTTGGTACATCCCTACCTAACACATATTTCACCCCCGATGAACCTTCCTGTTGTCCTCCAAAATTCCTTCTACTGCTTCTCCTTTCCGTCAATTGATAAAGCCAATAATATACAAAAAAATGTACAATTACAATTAAAAATTCATATCTTCCTTTTTAGACTTTTTATAATTAGTACTCTTATTCAAATCCGATGCTGACTATTAAATAGTGATTTAGTAGTCAAATGCCCCACGGGGCGACAAAATATAGAAAAATTATCATGTTTTAGTTGTAATGCAAAAGCGATTCAGTGACGACACGGCAGCGATTTAGTTGTAACGCAGCAGCGATTCAGTTAAGACGCAGCACCCATTTGCCATTTACCATGATATAGACGCGACGCGATTATTTAGGGTTGTCACAATTTTGATCTCACATCGCCAGTTTTTATTTAATGAGCACTCCATTTTTCACTTCCTTCCATGAAATCTATTTTTTAAATGGCACATGTTTTGAAATCACAAATTATACAAAGGCAATGAATGATACGTAATTACAAAGTGATATTATTTTGCTCAGTCCGTTCACTGGACATAAAACTGGTCGTCTCGAAGCCCAAACGAAACGCTATTGTTTATCTCAGTTGTCGAAGCAAAGTTACGGGAACCAATGTAAACGACGGTAAGAGCAAATTTATTAAAATATTGTTTAAGGCTTACTGAGCAGAGCGATGTTGAAAAACAAAATTTTTTAAAATAATTTAAATTCGATTTAGATTATTTTCATTAAAATCTAATACCTTTAAACGAGCAATTGTTGTATATATATATTTATACGTATATAATCTGAATCTCGAAAAGAGCTCCAACGATTTTCATGAAATTTTGTATTATTTTTAAATTTACTTATATAAGTGTTTTGTCCATAAAAACGTCAAAAAAAATATAGAGATAATTAATGTGCGCCATCTTTTGATAAATATTAGCATTATCTATTGTTGACGCATTGTCAACTTATATGGTGTCATATTTTTGTTAGATGGCGCTATTAAAAAAACTATCTTACATATTTATAAAAGACAACGCAGATTGAAGCTCGGTCCACGGCTAGTTTAGATTATTTTTCGACTATATCAACTATAATTCTTTAATATATTTCAAAGAATATAGCTTATCCAAGTAAAACTTGTGTTACTTACTTCGTGTATTTTTAACGAAGAAAAATTCTGTTAAACAAACTACCACTAAGAAATTAACAAGCTGTTGACCGTGCTTTACTCACACTATCAGCTGATATCAAGGGCTGGAAACAAAAGGTCCAAAGTAGACCGACTTACAAAAATGTACTGGACCAGGCTCAAAACAGCCCGCAGCTGTAGAGCCGCTGCAGATGATATGTTTTTAAATAAGTTGTTTTTTTAAAGGTTCTGGCGACCGTCTAATAAAACCTACATCTTCTTAGCTTGAAATATCCAGAGTTTTTTTAATTATTAAATGATATTGAAGATATGATTATTAATTCCTTAGTATAATAAAAATAAAAAGGTACATTATTAATACAGTTTAATTTCGCAAATCGACTGAACCTTCCATTGCAATAGAAGCTTTTAACACGTACATTCAGTTATTGAGCACGATAATGGTACATTTTGAAAATGACAAACAAATGAAAAGGAAATGACTGTTAAACGAAGTGATTTCAGTTCGCACGTGACTGTAATTTCCAATGAACGATTTTCAATATCATTTATTTCGTCATTATTGCCAATCATTTCGCCTTTCATAATATATTTTTAAATCATAGTAAGAAAGCAAACTTTACTTTCTCGAAGATTCTTTTTAAGCATTGCAACTAAGCTTCAGCTTGTTTTAGTAGAAGGTTTACGGCAATAGTGCGCATTGCATCCGCCCTTGCAGCGGCAAGAGCGGATTATGTCGGACTTGCACAAACTTAAACCTCACAATGTTCCTCTGGGTCATGTTGGCGGAGCTATGGTAATGATTTCGCACACATCCACGGCACCGCCAGCGCCAGTTCTCCCCTAGAAAGGTGCCTTGGGTGTTCCCAAGGCACCTTTCTAGGGGAGAACCAAGCGCGCCTACTACACGGCCCTCAGTCATAGATGAAGGGTTCCCGCGTCACCTCAGGTCAAGGAGGTCAAAGAAGCGAGAGCTCACGCCTTTCCAGCCCCCAGCGGCAGATCTAATCTTTGGTTCTGCTACAAACGGTAGCAGGTGTAGGGTTAACAGTGAGACACACCGTCTCCCCTTTTCCCTTCGTAGCCCTACCGCCGTCGCATCTGCACTGCAACCCTGCTTGATCGCGGAGAAAAGAGAGAGTGGGCACCGCAATACCATCACTTTTCGACTGTGCAGACGAGGGACAGCGGTCCTTCAATCCCAAAAGACCACCAGCTCGTCTCCAAGGTGGACTTAACCGAGATCACCTCCTGCGATCACCTCTGGCCGGCCCTGAACCACGGACCGGCCCTCTCCGTTTTACTGTGGGTGGCCCTAATAAGTTCAATTGAATGATTATCAATATCCAACTTGTATAGGTTAAAAAGATCTGAAGGATTTGTTTTAAGAATTCCCGGATAACAAAGTGTTGTGTCATGTACCTGAGGGAGAGGGGCGAGTGGTGTCAGCTGTATCGACAGTTTGATCAATGAACCTAACAATCTTATCGCTCGGAGGAGAAAATGAAAATCTTTTGTTAAATCCCTTATATTTTTTCGATTTACCGAGGCGACACGGCGTCTGAATAAATAGACGAGTTAAATAAAATTGTTTTTTCTTCAAAGGCAATAATTTGCTTGATAAAAACTGAACAAATTATCTGATTCTGCAATTTTTGTTTATACTTTGATGTCATCTCAGGAAGAAAATGAGCGGGTGCTATTAAATTAACAATAGTGAACAACGTGATTTCGATTAACTCTCAGTACAAGCAATATTTATACGTTGTTTCTTAAAACTCACAAATTTGGGGGCTTATTTGGTACCTAAAAAGATTATTTTAAAGGTGACAATACATTCAATTATTAATTTAAATAATACTAACCAGATTTGTTTTGTTTTGCTTACAATTGTTCTATAACGAATTCCAAGCTCCAGTAATTCTAACTTCAAACCAAACATTCAACTTGGAACTTCTCAAATTGAATGTTATGGCAACCGTTTCGGTTGAGATAAGCTTTTGCTACAATTTAACTAAATCGAATTCCAAACGCGGTTGCCGACTGGGTTGTTTTATATTGAACTAGCTAATACCTGCGACTTCGCACACATTTCTTTCTTATCTTACTCCTTGGAAATTGATTTCACGTATCATGTCATATTATACCAATAACAACAAAAAGTTGTTATTGGTATAATATGACATGTCGTGTAACAAAATGTCTAAAGTATTATTGTCGTCTCATACATTACCGTTTCAACTTATATTATGTTTTATTTTCCTATCCCTAGGGAGGTTTTTTTGGGATAAAATGTACCCTATGTCCTTTTCTATATCCCTAACATAATGGGTGCCAAATTTTATGATGATCGTTCTAGTATTTTACGTGTGAAAGCGTAACAAGCAATCTTACCCTCTCGTGTATAATATTAGTTAGGATCTTTCAGTTTCTTGTTCAAAGAATAATGTCATACGTTATTTGTTACTTTTTATATTATTTACGTGGTGTAAAGTTCAGTGACCTGATAATAACATACTAAAGATTTTATAATCAAAAGTAAATCATGTTTACACTCCCCAACCTCTTTTATAGTAAAAGAACCAAGCAAGAGGATTATCGTTGACCCTTCATCATAAAAGATAATTAGTTGCCAGCCTTTTCATAGAAAAGAGACTTGGATAAAGAAAAGGGGAGAGGAAAGAATGGGATTAGGATCGAGCCTAAGGCATCTTCTTCACCATTTTGAATTATATTTACAAAAAATACGTCACGTTAGTGTTCCACGTTGTAGCGGTTCTTTCCAACCGAAGTCAGTCTATTTATATAACTGTCAACCCTAAGAATTACGCAGTTTAAGAACTTGCCTGGACAATGTAGCAATGTAACAAACATTGAAAAAAGTGAATGCGTGTTTAAATGATATACACAGAATTGAGTAAAAAATACAATTTATTAAACAAAAATTGAAGAAAATAAAATCATTAAAACAAATGAGAAGGAAATTAGAAATCCGCTTTTTTGTCTTTGGTATTTGGTACCCTTTTATAACCTCGGTGAAATTAAGTGAACATTCAATTTAGAATTTCGATAAGATAAAGTTGTTTTTAGTTTAAATCAAAATAACTTATTAACCTAACAACATTTTCTTTGTGCACTGTAAATCACCACTAAGGTCGATCTCTTGCAGTCCTCATCCAGTGGTCATCGGTAACCTTGACCATCGGTACATCTTATGGGAGGCAAACCTACACTGTGACGACCTGTACCTGTACACCATCCATAGACTGGTTCATTTCCGGCTCGAAGGACCAAATGAACGGTGTGATAATTCGTACAGTAAGGAAGTATCGTAAGGATATCGATGTCAAGAGTACGGGGAGCGATGTGTCAGAAACCAACCAATATTGCGGAGCGTCTTTATAAAAAGTTTGTCAAATCTAGGCCGCACGCGTCAGCATTATCATACACCGCGGTCAAGTAAACCATTGTACACTATCTTGTAGGCCCGCCATTCCAGAAGCATATGACATCATAGGTCTTCATTCCACTAACAATGTGCTTTTCATGTATAAAACATATAATAAATCTGAATCACATTTACGTATATGACCGTGTTAGATATATGCATACATATATCACACACAAGATGATTTTAACTCACACAAAGTGTGTCAAAAATTGCTTTTAAAATCTGTACAGTTGACACTTTATTACAAGACATGAAATAGATGAAAAATATAAAAATATATATAAGTTTCGTAAGACTCATCATATTTACGAAGATATTCCATTTGGATTAACGCCACCGTCTCCCGTCAACTAAATCTCTGATAAATGATCTGCGAAGTACGTAACACGTTCTTGGCAAGAAGGCGGGCACACTTCATTAAACGCACGTCGCCATGTCACATGAACACACGAAGTGCGCAGGTTACTGAATAATTTAAATAAATGTCACCGACGACTTAAATTCATATTTTTACAGTGAAACTTTTAAGGCGATTCGATAATCGTGAGTGAGATTGTCAAGGACGTGTCACGCTTACACAAACTTCGTTACATTTTCAAAGAATAAGGTGGCAAAAGAACAAGCGGTATACCTGATGTTTTGTGACCGCTGCCCATAGGCATCCGGAAAAAGCAAATGAGTTGCAGATGCGTTGCCTACTTTAAATGGAGAGAGGAGTGGATGGGCAAGAAAAAAGATATTTCCTTTTCCTGTCCATCCCCTAAATAATACAGATTTATTGGTAATTAAGGTTAGTTACAAAGACATTATAAATTAACAAGTTTACTTCAAAGTGTAAGCAATTAATAACATAAATAAAAAAGAACTTTAAATATCTAACAAAATTTTAAGTCATCAAAAAAAAATCAATATAAAAATCCTGGACGGTATAAAAACTCTTCGCCAAGACTTCAATCTAGTTTTTATCCGCTGTGACGTGGTTTGGCAGGCGGTTGTAGACGGCGGGCCCCAGGACGTGCATCGTCTTCTCGTTCCTCGCCAGTTTGTGCATATGCACCGCCAGAACCAGCTTGTTCGCACCGCAAGTCACCATCCTACTGCTGCCCGTTTCTTTACGCGTTACTAAAGCAGTAAGCGCTTGCCTCGTGAATAACGCCACCTGAAAAATAACCAAGGGCGGCGTTGTTAAAATTCTGTACGTGATGAATAAAGATTTAGCTGAGGTCGTTTGCGGTACTCTAACGATTGCCCTAACTGCACGATTTTGTATACGGAATGGCCGTTCTCTGTCGGCCGCTCGCCCCCATGAGACGAAACAGACCGAAGAGCTGTATATTCATTCTTTACAAGTCGACATCTGGATTGAGGGCTAGGACCGACCAACCAACCAACTTCGACATGATTGATCAGTTACGTCACCGTCACGTGATTGGTCATGTCGAAGGTGGCGATGAGACGTGGCATAGCGTGAAGATAAAAAATACGTAAAACACCGTCGTGATTTTTGTCTTCTACGACCCAAGGAAAGTAGATGTTATGATTTTTATAAGAATGTGGGCAAATAAGAAGCGTGTCGCTTTATGTTAAATAAATGATAGTAAGTAAATTCCTGTACCTTGTTTCATTGCAAGATATGATTGTTGTAAACAAACAAACGTCATTTACCATACATGGCGGCCATTACACTTATCTTACTTTCTGTGTTTTGTGGAAATTGTGTGGTAAAATGAAGTGAAATCGTATAATATCGATAGCTCATGTAAATGTTTTGGAATTTAATGTCAAAACCTTTGTTTATAACAATCATATCTTGCTGTGGTGTTAGGATCTACCATTCGAGTATTGTACTATATCATTATTCTGTACTTCAATTCTAATGGAAATTTAATTACAAAACTCCTTTTAATTTTACGGATTGTTTAATAAATATCCGAAATGGTATCTTGTGCGCATCTGTACGGGACGAATGCCTTAATAATTAAATTCTTTAGACTCGAAACCAAATAAATGTACGTAAAATACTTGTCATAGTTGAGCCCGACATAATCTACATAAAAATCTAAGAATATAATATATATTTTTATATGAACAATTTATTGGACATTCCTACCTTGGACGATATTTTTTTATTAAATGCGATAGTTTTATCAAGCTAACTCTTAACCCAATTGGACAGCCATTACGCCACTAAACTTAGATTCACGAAATGAATTATTTATTCCTTTAATAGTATATAAAAGGTAGGCACGGTCCTGGCAAACCCTTCTACATTCATATACAGATGTATATACTACTATACTTATAGCTCGGTGGTTATGGGTATTAATTTTTAAGTATGTCACCAATGCCTTTTTTACTATGTCACCGATCTGATCGCCGATTTGGTCGTCGGTCGCTGATTTAAGTTCGCCTAGGCCGACCCTCGCCTACGCTGCCGCACACTTTCGTAACATAAATTTCCCTTGCCAATCTTCTTTCAATCATTCTGTCAACATGCCCAAACCACCGAAGCATAACCTTCTTAATTTTAGTTACAATTTTTCTTTTAGTGTGATATAATTTTAAAATTCTGCTATTTGCACTATGTTAGCGTGTGCTTATAGGCAATTTATAGAAATGTCTATATTTTTGAGTTGTATATTGTTTAAACACATATCGAGAGACACGGCAGTGTCTCTAAGTCAAGTACTAAGTTAAACAGCATATGTAATATGTGAACGTGTAAGCTAACGTACCACATTGTCTATATATTCTCCTACCCGATGTCAATATTGCGCAACATAACCTCAACAAAATTTTAACTTGATATTTTTTATTATTATGTGAATATTAAGACTTTATACTATCTTCCATGATTTTATTTATTACTTGTTTTCATACAACACCACAAATTATTTTGATTTTTAATTATTTAGCGTTATTCAATTCATAAAATTCTTGCTCGTCCGTTTTTCGATTCTACGAGAGATTTGTACTAATTGCGGATGAATTTATTCCCAAGTTTGACTCAGTATATTAGTATTTTGTATTACCCCATCATAAAATACCTTGCTGATACGTCAATAATCCCACATTTCGGACTCGAATTACTTTGCAAGACTTATAACATGACTATAACTTATAAATTACCGTAAAATAAAACAGAAGATTTTATGCATTTAAGGTAGCTTTATTTATGAGTATATTCCGGTACACATTATTTTTGACATCATATCTCCACAGTGTTTAAAAATTATGATCTGGTATCGCTGGTTTTGACGTGTGTCTATTTTCAAAATAAAATGAAAAACATTATTTATAATCGAACAAATCGTAATTTTAACGTTATCATACTGAGGAGAGGTCGAGCTGACATAGGTCGTCGAAGCAAGGCAATTGCTCTACTACTTTACATGAAAAAAACCTTAAAAGCCGTTATTGCCCTCCCTGATAACTAATTCATATTGACTGTCTGAGCATTTTGTGTCTTTTGCACAGCTTAAAAAAAGTAAACTTATTCAACCTACATCAAAATAGTTATCTGATATAAAAAATTACTTCTTTTCGTACTCAATGATTTTAACTTAAATGTTATATTTGCAAAAAAAAATCGATTATTGAAAAATCATAAAGATTACTTCATTTTATTTCAAATATTTTTGTGAAGTGCAAATTTTAACTTTTTTTCAATAGAACGTGGACTTGGCGTGATTTTTTGCAGTGAAACTGTTTTTGTTCGGATATATAAATCTATGTAATTCTGTATATACGACAGCACGACACGGGACAAAACTTTTCACAGAATAGGTACAATTATTTTTTGTAGTCATAATACAAACTGAAATTACATTGGTCCAGCCATATTTGTGTGACATTTTTCAAGACTAGTTGATTTCTGGTTTCTATATATAGCGGTAGGTTTCGACTGACAGGGCCCGGCGTTCTGGTCAAGGAGTACACTGGATGAGGGCTACAAGGTCCTAATAAAAACTTTCGGCAGAGAGCTGCGTAATATGCTGATTATTTTAATATTAGTTTACACTGAAATGTACTTAAATAAATGAATAGAAAATGATATCACGAAGTCAGAACCTTTCTGTAAACCAATCGAAACAAAATTTCCAATTCACAAGCCCTCTTTGAATCGTTAAATTTTGTTTCATTAATTCTTATTTGTTTTTGCTATTAACTCTTATCTGTAAGGGCGTCAGAAGATATATGTAAATATTTTTTAACATTGTATTAACATTGCTAAACTCATTGTTGTTGATGACGCGATGAATATTATGAATCAGTCAGGTTTTTTTGTTTTTTTATTCAATAATTACTTATTTGCTTATGACAAATGACAACATATTAATGTTTTACCGAATGGAAACCAATATCTGAGAGACACGATGGTGCCAAGATGAACCAAAAAAACGGGGCGCTACCTCCTCATTCTCGAAGCGTTTCGTTGTACATACGAACCATCATAGATTCGGTCTGGATGATGAAATCAGAATAAGACGTCCTCCTTCGTTTTGACTTTGTTTGCTATGCAATTAACATTATAATTATATTTATTATAAACTATTTTTTTGTAGGTTTTTTAATTGTTCTTAAACTTCCCTTTGAGCTTATAATTATAACTTATAATTTATTTAAATTTAAATCATTTTTATGTTTAATTGCGTACGTACGTAACTATTTCGTGCATTTATTATTTCCAAATAGTCAGTTTTCTTTGTTAAAAGTTTTATTTATTAACAGTAAAAGCATTATGGCCTTGACAGACTTGGCAACAAACTTTACTTGAAATGGTTTTGCAGTTATATTAATTATCTTACTTACTCTCAGTTTACTTTCAAGTTTAAAGAAACAAATGACATCTTCAAAAACAAAATCGTAGACTAAGCTTCTTATATTAGCTGAAATAACTTTTGTCTCTCATCAAAAGAAGTTGAAAGTCAAACTTCAAGTAACACGCCGCGCACGGACGTGACACTTATATCTTGCTACAACAAACTTTTACCGCAACTTGCGGTGTCTCAAATTCAAAGCAGATAAAAACTTGAGAAAAGAACTGAAGTTACTAATGGTTTGAAAATCATTACGATTTTCAATTTTACTAAGACTTTCGAATTGAGTTTCAGTTATAATGGAAATCAGATTTGTAAACATATCTCCTTCAAGATTATTTGCTTGATAATGTCACAAGATCTGACGCAACTAAAATTTTAGTTTTTTTGAATGATACTTATTCAGCATTCTATTAAAACTCGGTTTGTGTTAGTTACGTTGTAAAAACGCTGAAACCCTCAGTTAATTTTATTTATATATGGTCTAAAAACATCAAACAGCAATGCACTATTAACACAGATTTTAATTGGCGTAAAAATAATTAAATGAAACGGCAGTCGAAATGGAAGGCGAATTTAGAAGCTCGTTTTAATGACGACCGTGGGAAATAAGAGCTTTCATTGCAGACGTTTATGTAAATATATAGCTTTCCCCGCGGCCTCGCAGACAGTTCCTTTTGCTCTATATACTTCTCTTAATAGTATTTAAACAAAATAAAATGAGTAAATAATAAAGTGGTTGGTTTAACCCAAAAGGCACAAGAGGCTAACGAGCAAATGTGATGTAATTTGATATTATAAATGCGGATGTCCGTTTGTTTGTTACGCTCTTACTCCTTAACACCTCAACCGATCATGAAATTATGCACACATTATCAGGGGTATAAAAAATGACATGGGATACTCCTTTCCTTCCGAAAATAAAACCGTTCCCGATTTACAGAAAATCTTCATTTACAATACCGGATGCCACGATAATGTTTTATATTTTGACAATAACAACTTGTAGACACATGTTAACTATAATTCAAAGTTAGTATACGCGAAATCATCTTAAAAAAATCCAAAAATTAGATATGAAGGCTCGCGAAGCCGCGGGCATAGTATCTAATAAAAGTGCTGAATTCATACACTGATGCCTGCTATATTACACCTGTATAAATATCCTTTAATATGTAATCTTTGTTACACCAATCCCATAAAGACGATTAAATTCTGTATTTAAAATAAAATACACTACAACATTATTATTTCAAAGTATACAAGTATCCCGCGTAATGATAAAGTAATGAAAGGAATATTTATGAATAAGTCGTAATGTTTTATGACAACACATTATTGTCTCGCCTCAGACTAGATAAGGACGTTGTTCAAATAACTATTCATATTAAGATAATAATTTTAGTTATCTCTTTATACTCGAATCCAAAGAGGTTACATACCGTCTGTGTGAGCTTACGTTTCATATTCCTTCGTAAAAGTTAATGCTAGTCAACAATCATATAGTGATAGAACAAAATGCAACTGACTTATACCTATATTATTAAATAATGTAAAGTCAAATCTTACAAATGAAAATAAATGTTTGTACGTTTGTCCTCTTTGCACTTGTGCATCAATTACACTGATAGGTTGTTCTCCATACGCTGGCGAAGATTTTCAGAATTCGATTTTTTTCTCTTTTAGGCATACGACCTTCCAGTTGCTTTAAATCCTCGCCCATGAACATACCGGAGGAAAGGCAGCCGGTCCTTAAGGTAGAAATACGGCCTTTTTTACAGGGCTCTAATTCTTATTGGTTTGGAAATGCCGTTGGATTATTCCCCAAGGTTTGCGAGGCAGGATATTGCGCGAAAACCATACAGATGTGGAAACTGTCGAGATTAATGTGGATTTAATTTGAACCTCAAACAAAACTCAGAGAGAAATAAACCCTAACCAAAGTTTGTAAACAAATCTGTCGTCTTTTCAACCCATTCTTCTTTTATTTGAAAAATCTATTGGCAAGCCTTGGCAGTAAAACGCCTGACGGCACACGGCATGACGCTGTAATGGCGTTACGCCCTTTTTATTTCACCTACTTCCTTGTGTTTGCGTGTGCGCAATACTACTAATTTCAATATATAAATTAGTTTATTCTGTGTTTATTACACTTAAAATAATAAGCAAAACATATTAATATTATACGTTTTTCCGACTTCAAAAAGGAGGAGGTTATCAATTCGTATGTTTTTTTTTATGTTTGTTACCTCAGAACTCCGCTCCTGGTGAACCGATTTCGATGATTCTTTTTTTGTTCGAGAGCTAATGCTTGTCGATTGGTCCCATTTTTTTCTTTAAAAGTTTTTTTAGGCATAAGTTAACTTTACATCATTACATCTAAGTGGCTTTAAAATATGTATTAAAATAAATAACTGCGTAAAGACTGTTTAAAACAAAACAAAAACAGAATCCGTACAAATCGAAAAATATAACAACAGAAGCTTTCACGTAACATTAATAATTCATGAACGAGGGCGAAGTGAACAAGGGAATTCACAAATAATGAGCTCGTAGTGACTTAAATCGGCCGTACCTACTTCTTCTAAGGTTACGAACTAATGTGCCATAGTTCTTGTCTTAATGCCAATAAATAAAGATAATCGTTGTTTAATAGAGATTGTTGGTTTATCATTTCCCTGCCCCTTTTCTTTTCTATATCGGGTCTTCCAGCTTTCATATCTGAATTCACACCCTTCTTATCTTTTACATAATACATCAATACTCTTTGGTCTTCTTCTACGCTTGTAACCATTCACGTTTACTATCATTACTTTCTTTGCTATATATCTTTCATCCCTTTGCATACTACCATACTACTCTAGCGTCTAGCTCCTCATTTTTTCTGTCACTGGCGCAACTATCAAACTTCCTCTAATATACTGTTACTTAATTATATCCATCCTCGTCTCATCACACATACATCTTGACATACTCATTCTCATTACACATGCAATCTCTTAATTTGCATTTTTTTTGGCTCAACACTCAGCTCCATACTATACTAGAGGTCTTACCACGACTTGTAGATTTGTCATTAAGATTAAGTCGTTCCAGTGACCTGTCGCCATTTCATCCAACATGTATTTATTCGACTTTTCACGTCTCGATCAATACTTAATTATAATGATTATGATGAATTATAATTAACTAGTCCTCGAGATACCCAACAATCTAGTTATTGTTTTACCCATTAATGTAAGAAATCGAATCAATTTGTGATTTAAAATGACAATGGTTTTAATTTTTAATGCATATAATTAATAACGCTCCTGCAACATATTCAATTATAATATTCGTCGGTTCAATTCCTCCCTTCTTCCAGCTTGTTATTCGATGTACTCCCGTTATTTCAATTTCATTGTTATAACAAATAAAATAGGTTAAATTCTAAATCAATTTTCTAAACAAATTGACTATCGACCAAATCGTTTAAACTTGGTGCGAGTTGAAATTTATAAACATCAGATACAATGCCGTGTGGTTTACGATAAAGTTTTAATGAGCTACACGCAAAACGGCAATGGAGTCGACATTAACATTGATGATAGATGTACATATAAGATTACGCTCGTATGAAAACATAATTCCAATACGATAGATATTTTATGTAATTTTTATCTTATTAAAATGACTGATCTCAAATATAGAGATTACATAATATATAAGAATTAATAAATATAATTAATTCTTTTTTTATGTCAGAAAGTGGCTAACGAGCGAGCGGTTCACTTGATATTCAGTGGCCGCTTTTCATAGGCATCTGCAACAAGCTAATGAGTTGAAGTTACGTAGGAAAAATCCTCCTCTGTCCATTAAATGTAGACAGGAAAAAACATATTTCATACTCCTGTCTATACCATCGCCTGTCAAATCCTCTTCCCCTTACCATCCTTTCCTTATTAGAAAAAGATGGGAAGGGTTAGTGGATTAGATTTTGGCCAACGGTACCTCACTCATCAGACCAAACGCAGAATACTTCACGCCTGTTTTCTGTGAGGTCGTGGTATTTCAACCGTGGTGCCGTCCATTCTGTCACATCTATGTTTATGCATCAAGCTAGACCGCTGTCAATTGCTACTGGCAATTTTCACAAAATGAGTTTCTTTTAATTTTCATCGTTTTTCCTATCCAAATATACAAACCATAGAAGTGGGTCGAGCCATCAAAGTTATTTTCGACAATAATTATGTTCTTCGTCAGGTATGTGGGTACGGGTGAGCAGTACGGAGATATCAATGGCAGAATAAAATATACGAAGAGTGTGTAACTCTTTCCTTGTTATCAAGTTTCGGTTTTAAACCTAACAAGGTTTAACTTGCCACATTCTCTTGTTATATTTAAAGGATAACTTAGGTATACTCATAAGAGGGATATACCAAAAATGGATATTCGATTTCATAGTATATCGTTTTATTTTTATTCATTAGATTTTCTTTATGGTACAGAATAGCCGCAGAAGTCGTTTTCCAGTTGGACTTGATGATGCGTAAAATTGCCAATCTCTTTGTAATCAATGAAACAGATAACTATTTCCGTTGGATCTTTGACGTCTTGCAATACGAGCAAGCCTAAGAATATAAATCAATGGGACAATATCATAAAGGTTTATTGCAGAAGTGTCTGGTCTAAAAGTCGTATTTCAATCCTAATATTGTAACCCTTTATAACGAAAATATATTTTAAAGTTAAATTTGCTATAAATCATGTACCATCTGGAGGTAAGCTCGTCGGTAATGATATTAGTTTTTGTTTTGTTATCTAATTGAAATTAAATAACGGTCACATTTTACCAAAAGAGGGGTAAACGTGGGTTGTGACATCAACAAATAACCATAGAGATACATTTCGAAACGGGGAAGGAAAGGAAACAAAATAATACATAATTATAAAATAGTTATTATCCTGTCGAAACTGTTCTAACAACAACGTCTGTTGCATGAATGGGCCGGCTCGAACGGTGAATTACCACGACCTCAGAGAAGACAAGGTGTGAAGTAGAAGTATTGTGGTTGGTCTAACGAGTGGTTGCCGGAGGCTTAATTCCTTTTCCTCTTCCTATCAATTTTCAATAAAAGAAAGATGGCAAGAGAAGAAGATTTGACGGGGGAGGGGATGAATAGGAAAGGAAAATATTCTTTTTTTTTGTTTAATCCCTGTATAGGCATCTGCAACCAGTTAGCTTGTTGCAGATGCGTGGCGCAAATTTAATATCGCATTCCCGTTTGTTCGTTTGCCACCACAAAAAAAAAACTTACAAATTATCGTGAAAGAGAAAAAAGTGTAAAAAGCAACGTGACTGATTTGAGAAAGGCTGACTTGGGTGACTTGGACATGATAAAATGATGAATCAAGAAAGAGTAAAAAAAGAAATTTATAATGCAAGAGCGAGGGATATTGATGGCAAGGGAAATCCTAGGAAAAATTAATCCGACCAGAATAGTTCAAAACTAAACTAAATGATGTTAAGCGTACCCATATCCGATGTGCATGTATGCGGAGATGTTTGCATGAAGAACGCATACATGCACATCGGCTATGGCTACCTTGCACAAAATAGGGACACATATACGAAGTTAGCAGAAAAAGTCAGCATGGAAGAGGCACTAGAAGAAGACGAATAAAGAAGAAGCGATAGAGGTCTGTCATGACCGTGCCAAATTATCATCGTCAGCCTGTACAATTCTACTGCTGGGGAGAGGCTTTTTCCAATGCCTTTGGCAAAATGCGGTCCTCCGTTTTCCACATCCAGCGAATTCCGTGCCAAATGGTAACCCGTAATCGCTCCCTCCCCTTCTAGGTTAAGGGCATATTGTGAGTACTTTTATATTAACGATTGCATCTTAAAAATGCTTATTTAATTATTTGTCTACTCGTTCTTGGATGACTAATAAAACGGACTTCCATTTTCTTAATTTTTAAATATAAATTCTTTCTAAAAAGCATTCTGCTCTACAATTTCTTAAAATGGATTTGAGAATTTAAATAAAGGTGCGCTTTCCACTTAAGGCATTAGAGAAACATTATAAAGACGGCCTTTAGTGTCTTCAGAGGAAGTCTTTAGTGAGTTCAGAGTAAAAAGATTTTTTTAAATATACTTTTTTACTCGACTACAGCTGTTCTCAAGAAAGGAAACGTATTACAAATAATCATTCCTCCCTCTCCTTTGAGTATCTTTTGTTACGAAAGACCAAAACAATAAAACACTTTAAGTACTTAAAAAAAGGCAGGCAGGTTGGTTTCACTTTCTCTTTAAATATTTATACAAAGTATTCGCAAAAGTTATGTACCAAATATTTTTTTTTTCGAAAAGTAAATCCAAGCCAGTAGAGGTGTTAAGGTTTTATTTAGATGATTTATTTTCTTTGGGTGATTGATTTCAGTAAAGCAGTAGACGTAAACCTTTAAGATCTAAAATAAAGTTAGGCAACGCATCTGCAACTCATTAGCTCGTTGAAGACGGTTATGGGTAGCGGCCACTTAATATCGGGAGAACCGCTAGCTCGTTTTCCTCTTTCTTCTATATACAAAAATAAAATCATAATGCGTCCTTACATTGTAAAAATTTTTGGGTTTATAAATGTAATTTCAGCATCCTGATCAAATTTCTAGTATAGTCTACACAAAATTATTATTTTTATACGGAGAAGTAGGAAAAAGTCATAAAGCGCTGCCAGGAGAATAGATTAATATTTTTTTGTTTATTATATGTTTTATAGTAAATGTGATTTAAAAGGGTTGTTGAACAGAGGGGATACACGAAAAATATTGTTTCCATCAGCCGTTAAATCCCCTTCCCCTTTCCATCCTTTCCCTATTAGAAAAGAAGAGGAAAAGGACTAGGATTAGGCTTCCAACACCTCACTCATTAGATAAAACGTAATAATACTTCAACTTCACGTCTGTCTTCAAAGAGGTGGCATTTCACAGGTCGAGCCGGCACATTCAACAGAAGTTGTTGCGGGCTCTATACTGTGGACCTAAAAGTAATTAAAATATGATCAAAGCATTTTTTACACATTATAGTTTAGTAGCACAAATTGGCTACACTTTGGTAATAACTTAAATTACCAGGGCGTCTATAATGATAAATATTAACAAACTATAATATATTATGATTCTTTAGTTAATAATAAAAAATCTAATCAAGATAACACCTGTAAATTCATACTAGCTGTTGCCCGCGGCGATACATGAGTTCGTTTCTCGTAGTAATTTGATTCTGCGTATAAGAACTTCGCAACATACGTCAAAAAGCTGTTATTACCAAAACAACATTACCGTAGTAACCCATCATGTAAATGAGGGTTTTATGATTATGTTAATGTATATTTCTTTCCCTCAAGAAAATATTAACACTGTCATTTTCTGTATCCTTGACACTGTATATGCTTAATTTCATGATGAGCGGTTGAGTGGTCAACAAGCGTAACAAACACACATTCGCATTTTTAATAGTATTTTGGGCTTAATATGTTAAGCAGACGTGCTTGACATGACGATGTTATCTAGACCGTATTAATATAGAAAGTGTGGTCTTAATAATTTCGTGCCGTGAAGTAAAAAAGAAATTTTACCAACATGCTTCGGCCGCATCGGTTAGCGCACGCGTTGGCTTAACTAAATGGAAAACGTGATCGGATTTTCAGATTAAACCGATGCTATCAGAGAAGGTATCGTGTGCACAGATTATCTCTGACAACCCGTGAGAGAGCAGTCTTTTTTGTTTGACACAGGTCAGCTAACCTTTATACAGTTCGATATATAAATCGAATGGCTTGTAAGACGAAATTTGAAAAAGGTTGTATATGTCTGTATGTTAACATTATCGACAAGGAATTAACAAATTCAAGGTCAAACTCCAAATAACCCACTCGCTTTATGTTTGTTGTTTTTTTTAATTAGGGAGAATTTTAAAAATATTTCTGAAATGTATCTTTTTCTTAAAGTGCTATCTTCTATAAAAGATATCATTAAGGCAACCTGCACTCTCTCAAAACTGAACTGAAATGTATAACTAGTATTGAAACTCTGAAATAACTATATTTTTCTTTGTTGACTACAACATCTCAGTGTAAGTTTAAAGTGCATTGGAATAAGCAAAGTGTTAACTTAAAACAAGACCTCGCTATTTTTCTTACAATAAATTTTTGAAGCGCAAAGGAAAAATGTTAGACAGTGTTCCAGAGACTGCGCACTATAAATCTCGTGAAAAGATGCTGAATTCAACAATTTATTTGTATTCAAATAAAATATAACATTTCTATTCTAGTTTATTGAACTCCTTGTCATGTCCTGCTAACTTCTAAAGGTTCATGGATGACTGGACACTACTTTTCGCTATCTTTCCTTCATTTTTATGCTGCCTTATATTGCTAAGAATGTATAGTCTATACTCAATACTAAAAGAGAGAAGATTTGGTTGTTTGTTTGTTCTGGATAAACTTAAAAACTACTGAATCGATTTTAAAATTTGTTTCACCAGTAGAAAGCCCACTAACAACGAGTAACTAAGGCGATATTTTATTTTTGAAGTAAATATTCTTCTTTAGCCGCTTTAAACGATGTTTGGTAGGAGAAAATGTTATAGGTTCGCGTGAACAACTTGCAACGTGCGCTATTAACATGCATATTCTATTACTTTACTTACTTGGCGATTAATAAAAAAGGCCGATATAAGGAGCACCCATAACCTACGAGCATGCACGCGTAGATGTATGAATGTAGACGAAGCGAGAGAGGTGTTCCAGGATCGCGCCAAATGGAAATCTATAATCTCTGCCTACCCCTCTGGGTGACGGGCGTAAGCGCATATTTATTTATTTTTATTCTAATTTGGAACAGTTTCGACGACATTTTTTTAATTTATTTTTCTTGTATTCAATTTTCAATTTTATTGTTAAGATAGAAAGGTTTATTTACGTTTATTATTTATTTATAATTCTTTAGTTTCTTTCTCACCGAGTGAAAGAGTTTGCTAGTATAGAAGCGGATTGGTTGTAATACAGTAAGTATAGATAGATCAATTCTCTGTTAAAATATCTCAATATTTATTAAAACATTTTGTCTATACGTAGAATTTCTGTGGATCAAAAACATCTTAAACTAAATGGATGGTTGTAAAATGTCGCCGAGGCAAACAATGACATGAAGGTCAAAAAAGCGATAAGATTTGATAAAGTCTTTAAGCGAAAGTAATGGAGTACGGTGGGGTCAGGGTCTTCGCTTCCGTAACATTAAGTAGCAGTAATAAAATAAAAACCGGCCAAGTGCGAGTCGGACTCGCGCACGAAGAGTTCCGTACCATTATCTATAAAAAATCACGTTTCTCCTCCCCTTAATATTTATTTTATTATGTTTTTTGTATTTGTTGTTATAGCGGCAACAGAAATACATAATGTGTCAAAGTTTCAACTGTCTAACTATCACGGTTCATGAGATACAGCCTGGTGACAGACGACCAGACAGACAAACAAACGGACAGCAGAGTTTTAGTTCCCATTTTACCCTTTGGGTACAGAATCCTAAAAATGTAGACTACGTATAATTTTATCGCCAAGCTTATGGAATTACAAAATGCAAGATAAATTAAAACGTACTATACCTCCATGCACCTAAAGTTTTTTAAAGGTTGATGATAAATGAACTAGTGGTGGGAACACCGAATAAGCTAGCCTTTATTTAAGTTAACAGAGGGGGGAAATGGTAGAAGAAAGGCACTGTAAAGGGATGTGGTATACGAATACCATCAAATAGAATGCAGATCTGCACCTGTAAAATAGAATAGATAAGATTAGTTAAAAATAAAAAATAGGTTAATAAAGATTGCGTATCCTTAGAATTAAGTAAAAACAATAAGATTGAAAAATCCTGTAAATAAAAAAGACTAGTAAATTAAGTTAGAAAGTAATCGTCCAAATTGTTGTAAATATAGAACCCTGGAGCAGTGTGTTTTATTACCTGAAACAAAATAAATAAAAGTTATAAAGATAGATATTCGAGTAAAATATAGATCGGGAATCCCATCCGAACAGGAACAAAAGATGATGAATGCAAGAAAGAAAAAGTATGCTGAATAAAAGTGCGAGAGGAATAACTGCGAGAACTAGTATGAAAGTGAATAGTAAACATAGGCTCTGATCTCCCATGTCAGAGGTAGAGGCAAAAAAAAATAGAATGCAGAAAATAACCTCTGCAATACGCTTGTGACATTGATATTGTACGTAGATTTTGGAGTCCATTTGTTTGTAAATTAGTTGTATAAATTTAAATCGATACTCTTAAATCATCTTAAGTACAATTCTTTATATTATTAAGAGGTTGGAAGCGTTAGTGAAACGTATAATTGATTCAGTCGGTTATGCTAGCTTACTGTCGAAGTTGATAAACGATCAACCGTTAGCGTCAGCGTGGGCTGCACAACCCACTCGTTGTAATTGAATGAAGGGTAGATCCTATAATAGTGTATCTTAGGAATATATAAGCCTAAGGAAAGTAAATATAAATTAGACTAAGGGTATATTTTATTATTATTTTAGAATCACGCTATGCTAGTATGTAAAGAAACAATTGCTATCGCATTTTCTCTCCTTTTTCTTATGTTAGTAAAATTACTAATTAATGTGTTAACGCGCTGGTTTACGTTTCCGTATATATACCACTATAAATAAATGTTCATATAGATGATATTAATACTAGTAAAGGGGAGAGATAAAGTAAGAACTTGTAAGTAGAAAGTAACTTTCATTGTTGACCACCAAGCTTCTAATAAATGTAAAAGCCGTGACGCATTAGTTTGATAAATAGCCTTACCTAATGGTTTTTGGGTGCTTTGTCTTTAGGAAGACAAATTTACTAACCCTTGTCTAAATTTAATTATAATTTATATCAAATATACAAGTGTGATTTTTAAGTTATTTTGCTGTTTATTAAAATATATCTTGTGTAGAAATTAATTGATCACAGTATCTTAAATTCACGTTAAATACACATTAACACAAACACGCACGCAAAAAATTTATTATTTTTTACGTAATTTTTTTTTTAATTTGTTGTACAAATAAACAGCAAAGACAAAAGTCTATAGCTGTTGGAGATAGACGTTAGGCTTGTATTTATTCGTCTTAAATATACAAATATTTTCACCAGTTCAGCAATTATTTAGTATTTTAAATAATTTATTTTACTAATATTGTGTCGGAAAATTTCTCAGTACTTGCGATCACATCGTATTAGTAAAGGACGCGAGGGAGCTTACAGAATTTTCAGTTTCACCCGCTTTGCATTTTAATTTATCCGACGATTGTACATCTTAAGCTAAACCCTATTTAATATGAATGATCAAATAGATCTGAGGTCAACTTACATTGGATAAAAATTATTTCTCTATACAAAGTTTTATCACTTACTCTGAACCTTTAGGGAATGAATCTAGAAAAATCTTTTCTTAGTGCTCGCCTACGTATTAACAGGTCTCTGTGCAAAATTTCAAGTCTTTATTCCCAATAGTTTGGGATGTGCGTATACATCAGAGTCATTTTCTTATATCTGTATACCATAATTATATATTTAATCAATTAATTGTATTTTTATTAACATATTTTTGTAATAAAAACTACCTATTAACCTCCTTTTAAACAACAAATAAAATTTTATTTAAAATTTCACACAATTGTGTAGTCAAGCGACGTACGCATATAGGTGAATAATGTTGAAATTAAGACTTAAAACTTTTGCACTGAATAATTAGCGTGTGACTGCTGTTTGTTTATAGATATACAGAAACAAATATCGCGTTGATTCGGATACAAGACCTCTATATATCAAGAACAAAATTAAACTTTGTTTTAATAACTTAAGTCAAGCCCACATCTTGTTGGTGTAGTTACTGGTTAAGTGGCTTTCTGCATCGTTTATCAAAGTCAACTCGGCTCGGACTA
>JWHW01034474.1:80687-114998 GCA_000931545.1 Papilio glaucus | reverse complement strand
AAAACTTTATCCTAGGTAAATGAGAAAATCTCTGGACATGTTTGTTGAGATTAAGTTCGGGGACATGTTTATGTGTTTTTGTAAGAAAAAGTATGCCCTTTACTATTATTGTACAGTGGATGAACAGATATAGTAAATATGTTGATATTGTATGAGAGTGTTGTACTTTTCATCCTTTTAATTTTGTACGTTTTAGTGGTTCCTTCTAAATCGGAAATAACTGTAGGCATTGCCATTATTAAAGTGAAACTTCTATATAGACGGGTGTATTAGGATTTTTCCCAAAAAGCGTTACGGTCGCGTGGAGGGAGTTTTTTTTACGGTTGTTCACGGCTGTCGTGAAATAACATTAAATGAGCATATTCAAATGTCCTGAGGAGGGCACATGACAAGGAGAGTTTTAGATGTGAAGTGTGGAGAATGATGATGATGCAATGATGGCTTACCAAAGATACCGCTTCCACGTGGATCTAAATAAGTCCATAAAACAGTAGGTTAAGTCATCAAGGAGTATGGAAACCATGGGAAGGTCTTACGATTTTCTTACATTAAATTATATTCGTCAAACACGGTGCGTGCTTAGTGATTAGAATCACATTACACTACACACAATATCTACTGCAGTCGCACGCCACATCTACCGAAGCGTGCTTCATTAAGTATTGCACATACCTACTTACAAACCTTTTTACATTGTTAAACATTAACTTTGTATTATTAATTTTGACATGAAAAGAAATAACCTCCGTAGGTTTAGTTTGAAATTCGAACATTAAAAAAATTACATCTTTTAAAAATGAATCACTAAAGTTTCGATTCGCTTAGGAATCTAAAACTGGACGGATTAGGTTAGGTCAGGTTAAGCATCTTTGTCTTTTAATTATGAATATATAATTTGTTTGTAATGGGTAAACTTTAAAGGTATGACTGTATCTTAACTGTTAAGGTCCAGGTACGAGTGGACCTCTGACCAGACGCAGCATCTGTTGTTTAATGCTTTAAACTAAGTTCAAATGTAACGCACGATCAAATTCAGTTCAGGTGATAAGCGAAAATGCGCGTTGCGTGAGTCCACCACTCATTGTCGTTCGGTAGAACTCAACAACAGACGTGAAAGTGGCTATTATTTTGTAGTTATATTAAAAATATTTAGGAAAAGAAAACGGACACATTAAAATTTTATTTTTAGGACGATAGGATTCCGTATGTTCCAAATTGCTGGATTTTTTTCTACTTCATCAGTTAATAACTCGATAGTAGTAGTGAGGCGATGCCAATATCTTCAGATTCACTCGTTTTAAATCCAAAAGCAATATATAATTATGAAAATTAACGAAATTGAAAAAGAAGTACGCGCGATCGTGTGCGTCTAGACAATTCCTAAGAGCGCTGCGTTGACACTGGTTAACAATAAAATTTTGCCATCTGAACATAGCCTTACTACAAAGCTCCGGCAGTAAATAAGGCAATATTTTTATTTCCTTGAAGTGCAACATTGTAATTCCACCAGGTGTCGCCATAAACGAACAGATAGTATAAAATTATTCTAGAAACATTTTGGATATTTTGTGTGTTCTGAGAATTATTATTTATATTTATTTAACCTATATACAGTTAAAACTATCTGAAGGTCTCAATAAATTATACAGTGATCGTAAAAGTTCCACAACATACCTGGTTAGTGGAACGTACACGAAAACAGTCCCGGGCATACCTCGTTACGTGGAGCCGGGCGCGGGGTGTGGGTACGGGGGGAGGAGGGGAGCTTCTTGAATATTTATTAACCAGCTCCGATTCTTTAACTATTAACAAGTTCAAGCGAACCGAGTTACGGTCAAGTTTGTGAACAATTTCATAGAGTTTGGAAAAACTTGGTGGAATGAACAAAATAAAAACGGAATTAATTGAAATTAACGAATACTAACTAGAACAAATTACTAACGTCAGTATCTCTTATTACGTCGATAGTGAATAGTTAATAAGAGGTAAACTTCAAGTTCATCATTTCCTGTTATAAAACAAGAGACTGTACAGACAAACACGGCAACTCTTAGGAAACATGAATCATTAATATTTTGAAATTTAATGGATAGAGGAGGGGATAGACAGAAAAAAGGATATTTCCATCTCCTATTCATCTCTTCTTCTGTCCAATCCTCTTCCCCTTTCCATCCTATCCTTAGTAGGAAACTATGGGAATGGGAAAAGGACTGTAGTCTTGAGGTTGTGGTATTTCACAGGTAGTGCCGACCCATTCGTGCAACAGATGTTGTCATGGGCTCTACTGGCTGTATTTGAGTCTTCACACTTCGCGCGTTGCTTCCTTAGCCCACTCCAAAGCCACAAATAACGTACTTTCGGAGGTGCAAGAGACGTGCGTGCTATTTTAATTTATTTTATTGCGCAGAATGAAAATTAACAATTATCCCAGATTCATTTGTAAGCAATTGATATCAGCCTTTTTTTCTAATTTTTGACATTATGATTTTTTTAACCTAATATACACCGAGTGGCCGGTTGGGTAGTGTTATTTTACAGATAAAATCGATACAGGATAAACAAGGCATAGTTATTACCACATCTTTTGAATTAGTGACGTCCTATAGATAGTGATAAAGAATATATGGTGTATTAAAGAGGACAAAAGTCGTGAAAATGAAGTGCGTATCCGAGTTAGGACAGAGACAATTCTAGACGGAACGATGCCCTAATGAATATCACTTCATGGAGCTAAAGCGGGAAATGGAGGAGCTGACACAGTGGAAAATATATTGACAATCAAAAAAAAAATGTTGCAAGTTGCATAAAGCATCCTTTGCCGATTTCTTTATATTCAGACATATTTTACAACCACGTTCTTAAACTGTATTGTTTATTTTTAATACGATACTAACTTTTCAAGGAAATCTCCAATTTAACTTTTGTACTCTCATATTATGTTCAGTTTGCCAACATTCAAGTGAAGTAAGTTCGTACAATTTATTGATTTTCCTGCATATAAAACGCCTGTATTCAGAGTGACTCCGTTGGGGTTAGCTGTTCAATTGAATAGAGATGGGCTGCATACCTCGAAGATCTCGAGATCAGGGGTCTAATCGGGTACTTAAATTATATTTTACTATTTTCAATTTTCAAATTCAATAGTAGTGTTTATATACTAGTATATTTACAATAGTATATTTTACATAGTATGATAAGGTATGTACACTCTGTACTCCCTTGCTTATTTTAAACGATTAAGGGTAACAATTTCATCATCTTTGTGTAAGTCAAACGGTTTCGCAGTAGACATTTTTGGTCACACTAGACACTAGTCACAAACTTATCCTTATATTTTAGCCATTTTCTATACTATCCGATTCCAATTATATTTGTAACAGAAATAAATATCCACTCATCCTCACAATTGTGGTAGACCTCGCAACAAAATCTGATGCCCGAATTTGCAGGCTCCGGAAATACCACGACCTCAGAGAAAACAGCCGTGAAATAAAAGTATTCTGCGTTTCGTCTGACGAGTGACGTGCCGGAGGTGTTTTTTCCCCTTCTCATACTTTTCCAATATTTTTTTTCCTCCTCTGCCTATTGAAGGTATGCAACGCATCTGCAACTCATTAGCGTGTTGCAAATGCCTGTGCGCTCACTTAATCAGGTTAACCAGTAGCTCCTTTACCACCTTCTTCTATATTTTTTTTTATCCCTAGTCAATTGTCAATATCTAAGGAGTGTTATACTGTATATTATTCTGATTTTTTATCTATAAACAGAAGTTTATGAATATTAAGTTCCGTTAATAAGTATTTTAAATTTCTTGATGTTTTCGAAGTCTATTAAAAAGTAGTTAGTAAGTAAAACACAGTCGTAATGTTACCCAGGAAACTAGAACAGATTTAATTCAACGCATGAATAAATATTATATTTTAATTGAGTTGATTGAAACTCATGTTGAAATCCAATTAGCTGTTGGAAAAATATGAGAGGGAATTCCGGAGGTAAATCAGAACAGGGTAAGAACGGTTCGTTTTATGTGAACAATGTAACGAGGTACTTATCTATAGAATAAAGTTGAGAAAAATATAAGGGACAGGATGGAAGGCAGAATGATTTCATTATACCTACGTCCGAAGAGTACTTGCTGTCAGCAACGAAATTGAAATATGAAAATAATCTATTGAAGCGTTGGAAAATATTTTTCGTTATTTGTAAAGAGCCGGGCATCGCTTTTCACGTTCAAATTGTATACTTTTATATTACTATTTAAATAATTCTTTTGATAAAAAGTTGCACCGAATAGTAAACGTATATTTCCGTACTTCACTTGTTTGAAGAAGTTGTTCACTCCTTTACTCTCCTATTTTACTTCTGCTTTTTATCAAATTCTCTTTTTTTCTTAAATGATGGAATGCGGTTAGTGCTGTGCAATATGTACGAAATTAGTAACTTCAATAGTAGCTATGTACTGAAGTAAATAGGCTGTGGCGATAATTTATCATAATCTTGTGATATCTAGTCATCAGGTAGACCATTTGGTCCCTAAATTGTATTAAAATTTGCCAGTCAAATGGAATTCCTGTGCCGAGAGGGGTATTATAGAACGGTTTGCGATTCCTGACTAAATGTGGCGAGGAGTTGTAAGGATTTTAAGTTCATAGGACCATCAATTCTTTATTTGAATGTTTGCCGCGTCTATTTTTATGGCCATAACTCACACGACTGTGTGTCAGTAAAATAAAACAGAAACATAAAATAGAATCTTGCATTTTTTTTTTCAAATAAGGATATTT
Organism: Papilio glaucus; assembly: GCA_000931545.1. Lineage (NCBI taxonomy): Eukaryota > Metazoa > Arthropoda > Insecta > Lepidoptera > Papilionidae > Papilio > Papilio glaucus. Next base: position 110,214 of record JWHW01034474.1, on the reverse strand, counting down.
GCATTTCCTATTTGCTCCTCCCTCAATCCTTTTCCAAATCATAAAAAGGAACACAATTAGGCCTCCGGCACCTCATTCATCAGACGCAGAATACTTCTACTTCACGTCTGTCTTCTGTGAGGTCGTAGTATTTTACCGGTCGAGCCGGCCCATTCATACGTGCGCCAGATGTTGTTTCTGCGGCTCTCTTAAAACTAAAAAAATATCATCCAATTTAACATGAAATTACCCACAACATGTCAGTTCTGGAACTTAAATCTGCTATTTTAGTGGTGTTTTAAAGGCTAAGAATGCCGCAGGACCGACAAAATAATAGGACAGTGATTTATAAACCACCGAATTTGATCTGATCAAATGTGACACAAGGTCATTGCCGAATTGGTGGAAACCTATCACTGGTAATTCATATAGGATAAAAAATGTACGGGCCACGAGATGCAATCAGTTGATATAAATTAAAGAGAACTATTTATAAAAAGGCCTATCGCAGAGGGAGCAGTCACCGTCGTCGAACACTCGAGAGCTAAATGCAGCGGCAGGCCTCTATTATTTCCTCATTCATGAGGACGCCACTAATGAAAAAAAAAACAGAATGCCTCTCATAGTAATTAGGTCTCCGCCATACGCCATGAACACTAATGACTTTACGGGCGTGTTGTTAAGAGTGTGGGTATGTACTGCGAATAGGTCTAATAGTATTTTATATATATCTTTAAAAAGGTTAAAGATAAGGGATGAACTACATCGACGTAAGACTTTATTTTCGAAAGGATTTTATAATGTTAAATAGAACGTCACTAGACACGAGCTATTACGGCGGTAGCGTCTAAAGTTTTTTCCCAACATATCTTGTGATATCTGGTCATCCAGAGGATCATTTGGTTCATAGTACCATCAATAATTTATTTGGGCGTTTACCGCGGCTATTTCTATGGCCAAGGGAACTCACACTGTGTGTAATTATAATAAAATAGAATAGCATCTTGCATGTTGTTTGTGAAGACGGCAGATGGGCAAGAGTTGCCAGTATTTGTAAGAAAATTAGTTAGGGTACAAATCTAAGACGTATTCATTCAGTAAGATCAATTGTAAAACAATTCCGGTATACCGACTGTGGTATCGCGGAACTGTTTTAAAATTCTCTATTCCATTTGGCTATACAGAGTCGGTATTCACTCATAACAGTTGATTCCCTATCATTATTGAATAGCAGGTACATTTGGACGACTTTATTCAATTTATCGATATCGATATACCAGTCCCCTACACTAATATTTGGTTTAGGTAGAAAAACTACCAACTGAAATAGGTCGAGTACCTCCGGCGACAATCTCAGCATATCGTCTATGACTAAGTACTCCTCTGCGTTCCTAATCACACACGAATTATTGATTGTTTTTTTTTTAAGTTTTTTTTTTAAATTCAAGGCTTTGGATATAACTTGGTTATGATTTTCAACACTCGATTATCTCATCATATACATATAATAAGCTTAAATTCATGATATGTAAGTAAATTTAAAAATATTTTGCAATATAAAGCGACGGCTAAACCCAACCCAATGATGTTGTATAGTACTATAATAAATTGATTGAACCCAAATAGTTTTTGAGTTAACTATCATTGACTTCAATTGTTAAATAATTTGAATAATAAGCGTTGCCTAGTATCATTAATAATGTCAATTTTATCCATAGAGGCCGAATTAGATTTCCTAAATAATAAAATTAAAACTAAAAACTAATTTGTAATATTATTTACATGTAACAAAAATAAAATAAAATAAAATTTATTATTCAAACATAAAGTTCACATATGAGAAAGAGAAGGAAAAAACGTATAAGCACATAAAATTCGAAAATGCGACGAGCCCGTCAAGAATTGAGAAGAATTAGATGAATCGGTGAAACGGGAACCATATCACTAAGACTCCGCTGTACGTCTGTCTGTTTGTCCATTTGTCACCAGACTGTATCTCATGAACAGTGACAGTTAGAAAGTTGAAATTTTTACAGATGATGTATATCTGTTGTCGCTATAACAACAAATACTATTGTAGTGTATTACTATAATGTGGGTAGATATATAATTAATATGTGTAATGATGAAGTGAGTTCTGAAATAAATCAGTCCAGTCGTGAACCCCGCCTTTCATTGACATTACAACTATAAACAGAATAAAATAAATATTTAACTCACACACAACAAACGTGATTTTTATAGATATATGGTACGGAACCCTTCGTGCGCGAGACTTGCACTTGGCTTATTCTATCCACGAGACCTAACCTAATCCTAAATAAATAAGTACATGAAACTCGAAAGTATGACGAGCTCGTCAAGGGTTGGGAAGTATTCGATGAATAGGCACCTATTTTATTTTGGGTTGGTTTGGTAATATATCGATAAACATCTATCGCCTGGCAGAGTAATATTTACACTTTTAGCCAGCCTAAAACTCTTACATAAAGTAAAATCTCAAAAATCAATCAATAATGTTTCTTTAAACTGCTTAATTAGTGATAAACCGATCATAATTATATTCCTGTTAAATTCGTACTTTACTAAACGAGTACAATACAGGGTGTATTAAACTAGTCAAGTAAAATTAGGGGTAGCCCTAAAGATTAAAAAAAAACTGCATAAATAATAGAAATTAAAATCGATTATATGGCGATTTTAAAAATAATAATAACTAATCAACGATAAAAGAAAGTAATAAACTACAATTTAAAATAATCTTTCAACATCTTCATCATTTCTTTTCAATTTCTTTAAGAGTTAAGCTAAATCTGTATCATATACTAATTTTGTGACTAAAACTCACCAACAAACATGCCCAATAGTATCAGCACGACCATTTTCATTACACCAACGTCACATTCACACGAAAGCCATAGCAATAATATATTAGTCAAACAAATCACATTTTATGATGCGAACAATTCACATTTTAAACTTTAATCCCCTTCGCGAGTAGCACACTTAACTTTCGAAACATACAACCAAACTGAACGTTTTTTTACGTGTTTGGAGCAAACGCAAGATACGCTTACGTCCGCTCTCCACGACCGCCGGATGCGAACTGAGCGCGAATGTCAAAATGATAAGATAGCTAGGGTTGCGCGCGACTTCGTTCGACGCACGACGCTCCATCCCAGATATGAAAATTTCCTGAACAAGCTGCCGCCAGATATCAATGTACCTGTTCCGAATGTTGGTAGTTAATTAAATTTTGAGGTTATCAAGGTACCGTTATTAGTAATAAATATTGTTCTAGCGAAATACAAGGTAAAGCAATTAGGCAGCTACGATGGAAATTATGAAATGCGTTATATGATACTATATTAATTAAATTATTGTATTGTTTCATATTAACATAGTAAGTGAGATGTTATGTTAATTTTAACAATTATCTCCTAGATGTTATGTATCGAGGAATAATGATAAAATTCAAGATATACGCGAAGTAACTTTTTTAATTACATATACACATTATTGAAAATAAAAAAAGTCAAATAGTGTTACAGTTTTACAACTGAATTGTATTGTAGCATACATTAAACTGGAATGGCGGGATGAAGCGGAGTTTTGAAATACAAATAAACCTACCTATTAATATCAAGGTTGATACTGTGTCCCTGTCCAAAGCATTTGATTGATTGTGTTTAATGCGTACACTTGTGTAATCGGTGCTTATATAAAACAATAGATTGTCGATGTTAAGATGAAATTCTCACTAATTGTTACCTTAATACACTAGTGTGAAAATCTCTTTTAACTTTTTCAAATTCGAAGAAACTACATGAAACACTGGGTGTGGTAAACTTCCATCATTGTGACACGCGGCTACTTTGGTTCCTGCTTATACGGGATGCGTTAACCGGAGCGGTTAATATCTTACGGGATGCCGTCGAAAACTTAAATAACTTTGTATTCATGTACCAAAGTCATGTCAAATAATCTAATTTAAGTAAATAAAAATTACTTACAATTTTATATTTAAAGTTGGCATTCTCAATGTTGTTTGTTTAAATTTAAAAAATAAATGTTTTTACGAAACCCGGATAGGTGTAACTTTTCGGTATTAGAGTTGACTTGCACTGCCTTACATCTTCACATATTGTCATCTCAGTTTTGTTCAGAGAGGAAGCTTGTACCGCGACACGAATTTCCGTCAGTGGAACCCACGGTTATTCGTACATCCGGCGGCCGGTCGCGCGCATGCGTGAACTCCAGTTGACATTTAACATGAAGCAATATTTCTTTTTATCGTATAATTTTAATGGCTCGACTATAAAACGGCTATAAACTAAAATGGCCTAAACCTTATTCTTAGAATTATAGGTCGGAATGAATTCGTTCTCTTATCATTTGACATCGAAAGTTTTTCAGTTTACGACACTTTTTTATAAGTTTTTAATGATAGCCATTTTCTTTTACTAAAATAACAACTATGTCATCTATCGTTCAACATACCTGACTATTATGAGCATTCAAATAACATACAAAATTACTTGTATCTGTATTATACTACACTTTTAACAACAAATTAGTGATTTACTAAAAAAAAGGGCGATATAAGGAGCACCCATAACCGACGAGCATGTATGCGTAGATGTATGAATGTAGAAGAAGCGAGAGAGGTGTGCCAGGATCGCGCCAGATGGAAATCCATAATCTCTGCCTACCCCTCTGGATCACGGGCGTGAACGCATATTTATTTATTTTAACAACAGCCATGAACACTAAATGTAAATTGTGAAGTATTGTATTCTTTTGGCGAAACCATTATTAAAAATGATGAACCTTATCACTAATTATGAGATTTAATGACACAGTGAACAAAGTAAAGCGTACTTTGATGATGATCATTAAAAACAGTTCCGCTACATACTTCAATAAATACGAGGTTTATTTAAAAGTAAAATGTGTTGCAATTTTTTATTCTTTTTAATTAATTTATTTAAAATAATTAGTGACAACTTTGAGCGTCTATTTTAAAAACGTTTATTCAAATCATTCAATATTTTTTTCTACAACATTAAAGATAACTTTTTACACTCAGTGAGTTAAGACTGTAATAAATTTTAGATTAGATAGGCTTTAAGTAGAAGTATTTTATATCTTCTTCGTTTCGTCTTGTAAGTGAGGTGCCGGAGGTCCAATGTCAGTCCTCTACCCCTTCCCATTGTTTCCTACCAATGATAGGATAGAAAAGGGAAGAGGATTGAATGGGGGAGGGGATGATGCCTCTGGGTAGCGGTCACTTAACATCAGGTGAACCGCTTGCTTGTTTGCTACCTAATCCATAAAGAATAAGTCTAAGTTCTAAGTCAAGAAGACCTCAACCACGAAGGGTACCACCATATTATGGTTTGGAGTAGTACAGCTAAACTAACTACTGGTTGAATTTCCTAACCTTTATTGCATAGCGATAAAAGACCGCGACTCACGCTATAAATTGCATTAACTTAGGTCTTCATACTTTTTTCGAGTTTATATGATTATAGTTGAAGTAATTCAGGTCATTTATAAACCGTCAGCTTAGGGCCGTATTTATGTGCCGTCAGCTTAGGGGTCATATTTATTTGAGGCCGCGCGACCCCGGCGGCGCTCTCCGCTTTAAGCGCTTTTTCTTGATTTGAAGTCGTAAACTTTGTACAGCGCTGACAAGGCTGACTGCGAGAAAATTAGGAATGTACACCGAAAATTATATCCATTTTATTTGTGTACAATGAAGAAATTGGGCTGAACATCGATCGTTAGCCATCCACTAGCTATGTAAGACTTTTTATCAACTACATTGTGCATCAGTGCTGCCCTCTGTCTGTGCAGTTCATTATGGTTTTCCGATGTTCTTGTCGACGTTTCTAATTATTATAAACTTTAGTAGATGGTGCCCATAACAACTTAACTCACGTGTGTGTACGTACCGACTAGTTTTGAGTCCGTAGGGCCGTCCTCAGGTGAGTGGGACAGTGTCTCGTCCGTCTCGCAGTGCGCCGAAACTAGTCGGTACATATACCGGACTACACGTGACGTACTTTAATTAATTAGTTTATTAGGTGCATCCTTTTGCTAGTCCTGTAAAAATGTTATAAACAAGTGTATCATGAAAATGGTTTATGGATAGCAACATTTACAAATACTTCTGTATTGAATTTATGACATTTGATAAGCTATTCATTCTCTTAGCACATTCTCCTGTATGTTGAACGGGCAAGAGTTTTGTAGTTGCCCATGAGAGAAGAGCCTAGGGAGTTGGCTGAGGTTACTAATTTCGGTTTAAAATATAGATAGAGAAGTTAGAAGAAGTTTAACGGTTGTGGTGTTTATGTCATAAATAATATAAGTTTACGTAATAATTCAACGACAAAGTTAATAGAAAACAAATTTGTTAAATGAAAATTTTAATCCATTCTCACGGACCCTTTTCTCTGCGGTTAACTTTGCGCTCCGACTTTGAAACATTTGCTATGCTTTTATGAAAGTTTGTAAAATATATTTCCCGCCATTATCCCAGGAGTTCGCAATAAAAGCTGCATCTACCCGCACAATAGTTGTCACGGCGCAATAAATATACATTTCCAGCAATAAAATATTCCGAAGAGCTTATAAAACCGACTAAAGCGAGCCCAGCTTCTCCCGACCGCACAATAACAGCACTAGAACAATAGCCGCAAACTTTTTCTAAGTCACATTGGTCACAATGGATGCGTTTACATCAACAAACTGTTGGTACGGTTAACAAAAACAAGGACTATTGATGTTTCCTAACGTAACAATAAAATAAAATATTGTTCTCATTGAAACAATCCAATGGGAGCAGACAGACCTTAAATATATTTATATTATAGGTCTGTTTCACAATATCCAAGTAAAATCTTGAAACTTATCTGACGAATAAAGTCATCGTCATCGATTTCTAAAAAATACTTTTTTGTATTATATTCTTTTGCAGGATATGCATTTAAAATATATCAAGACTTAACACAAAATAATGCATAAAATATGTATTTTTTAATGCTTTTGTGAGTGATTAAATTAAAAAAAAAATGAGTGAGTAACGTTGCCATCTCGAACTTACAAGTAACAAACTGACAAATAACCCCCTCTTTTGTGAAACGCAAACTGTTTTAACGTGAAGTTTTGTGTGTCAGTTAATTTATGTGTCAATTAATTATCAGGCACTTTACTCAGTCATCGTGAAATAGGGTCTAATATCCCAGCCTAGTCTTATATTTCATCTATTTTATTCTCAACTAAAGGTTATATGTGCTGACCTTTTCGTGACATTAAAAACAATTATCCTCTATCTCTTGAATAAAATAAATTCAATATATAATTAAAACGAATAGTTATATCTAAAATTATATGAAGATAAATTAATTAATCGTTAATGTTCACCAATATTAGTACTTGATTATCACAGTGCCGGCGACGTGTACACTGATAATCCGCTATACCGATCGTCTGCTAATTACCGGTTATCCGGGAATTTGGTTCCAAAGCCTCGTTAAAATCAGCTGCTCGCCGGATATCCGCTTATCGTAATCATCTCATAACTGCGTCTAGATATCCTGCGATATCTATACAGATATGATAAGATATAAGTGTAGCTTAATAGTGGATGTTATGACTAGAATTGAGAAACGTATGCTTCGGCGGTTCGAGCATGTTGAACGGATGAATGAAGGGAGAGTAACGAAACAAATTTATGTAGCAAAAGTGAGTGGCAGCGTTGGCAGGGGACGTCCAAGGAGAACTTATATCGATATGATCTACTAAAGAAGGACGATATAAGGAGTACCCGTAACCAACGCAATGTAACGTATGTATGCGTAGATGTACGGAAACCAGAAGTGTACCAGAATTGCGCAAAATGGAAATCAATGACTGTCTACCCCTCTGGTTTACGGGCGCATATTTATTTACCTACGTCACAGGATAGATATCGATTATACAATCAGAATTAGATTAAATATTAAATGATGATCATTAAATAAATTCATTTGTCAATTCAGACGAAAACAAATTTCATTTAGTTGAGTGAATCTATTAAGATGAAGCGATAAAACCAAACCACATTAAAATCAAATCAAATATCCCTAAACAATTATAACCAGACTAGCGACCTGTCCCAGCTTCGGGTAGTTTATCCATTCAAAGTTTCATCCCTTACTTTAGATCTTTAGATAAATCCTTTCTTAGTGCTCCCCTAAGTAATAACAGAAATCTTTGTGCAAAATTTCAAAACTCTAGACCTTGGGCTGTGCATTCATATATCAGTTAGTCAGACAATTACTTATTTTATATTTATAAATATCGTATAAAGGAAAAAAGAAGCGAGAGAGGTGTGTCAGGATCGCCCCAAATGGAAATCCATCTCTGCCTACCCCTCTGGGTTACGGGCGTGAACGCATATTTATTAAGCAAAAACACTATGTGTTATTGTGTTAATGATTTACATAACATCTTAATCTAAAATAGTTTTATTAGTTTTAAAGGTCCATGGACCTTGTAAACTATTCATATTGAATCAATGAAATTAACAGATAGCCTAGTCACTAGGACACGACTTATAAAGCTAAATCTTAATAATGAAATTAACATTAACGCAGGCATGGGTATTGAGGTAATCTAATTTGAACCTAATAGTATCCACACCCAATGATCCCTTCCAGAATTTAATAAAGACCAAAGCATCATAAATACAGCAAGTGGGAAGGCAAGCTAGTAATAAAAACTCCAGCTGCAATATCGAGTTGAGTATTTCTTCATTTTTTTTGGCAATAAAATCTCGCGCTCGGCGCAGTTCGTTTCTCCTCTGGTAACGACGCTACGCTTCCTCGGATTTTATTTTCGCACGAGCGAAGAAAGTACACAAAAGCGAAGAGAGTAAGTGAAGACTCGTGAGGGTATTAAAATATATAGCCCTTAACCCGAATTCGTGATCCGCATCCGTTGTATGCCGCGTTTCGTACACGATGCGAGCGTGAGGTGGTTTTCTTTTTTTTGTGTATCAAGTTCCTCGCGGCCGTGCTTAAAATTTACTTTAACCTAAGCACAAGTAGGCAGTAATCGTCTAACATGGGTTCACCCATTACAAGAAATAAACAACAAATGTATTGTCGATTTGATATGAAAACAGAGCCTATACTTATCGATAGTGTAACTTTCTTACGATAAAATTTATAAAAAATCGGTCTAGCAATGTTTTACAGTGGTAGAGTCCGCAACAACAGCATCCGTTGCACGAATGGGCCGGCTCGACCAGTGACATACCCCGACCTCACAGAAAACAGGCGTGAAGTAGAAGTACTCTACTGAGTGAACTCTGATGAGTGAGGTGCCGGAGGTCTAATTTCAGTCCTCTTCCCCTTCCCACCCTTTCCTTATCTCAATTTGAATAAAGTCAAAGTACGTCGTGAAAGCTTTTTGCATCTAAGCTCTTCTAAAGTTCAAAAACCCAATGCTGGAGACATTAGAGAAGAAGGGGGTTAAAATATATTTATATACAATGCTTTGATCATTAAGGTAAACAAAACTTGAATGTAACAACCGCACATGCCATTTAATTTTGTTTAATATAAACACTGACTGAGTCACAGTATTGTTGTATAAGAAGATGAACACAACTGTGCACAAGTTGGCAAACACTTGCCTTTAGTTGACGGGTCACAGCGAGTTGACAATTGATAGCGCAGGCAAACTTTTAATCAATCTCCTCATATGATTTCTGTTATACTTCAGCGTGCTTTGTCGTTTCTTTGTCAACTACAACTACCCCGTCACTCTAAGACCCTCTTGTCTCAGTCCCCTGTCTCTTTTCGGTGCCAAATTATTTATCTTTTAATAAAACCTTTTTACACCAAGCATCTTATGGAATAATTTGTCACCAAAGATATTTGTGTTATGCTCAGTCAGGTTCTTAAAAGCCAATACCAGCATTATAAAATCCGTGTATTTAGCATTGTAAAATTTTTTCGTCTAAAAATCCCTTACGCAATCCCTACCTTGCGCATCGTATCCAACACAAAATTATCCACAGTGCGTGCCGCAAAACACCATTACAAAGGTTAGGATATTACTTGGATGTGATATCCGAAGCGGATATTGTTGCCTTTTTCCCTAAATGCCTGTCAGATCCATTGTCCTTTTGCCTCGAATCCCCTCGGCTCTGTCCGCGTTCATTGCAAAAGGCAAACAACACAGATGTGCTTATTACTAAATACACTATAATTTATTCAACGACGTAAAATCATGTTCCCTCAGGACGAATGTGAAGAGACACTGTAAACCAAGAAAGTATTTTTCATCAATTAATACCAATTCATAACAAAAAATACTTATTATATAATGGGATGACTTGAAATTTATTTTAAAACTAGATGTGCCTCGCGATTCCACCCGCCCTGCAAGTTTACTTAAACGAAATATTACCTCCTTAATTCTACCGTTACCTCATCATCTCACTGCCCTTTTCCCGCGTATGTGGGGTCGACACAGTATGGCCGTAGCAAAGTTAAATTGATATAACTTTTTTATTTATAAACAGATTGAGATAAAACAAACACTAAATGTTAAGTGTAGCTTACCAGAATACAGTAGTGAAAACCGCACCCAAATCGGTTAAGCCATTTCTGATATTAGCGGTAACAAACGCACAGACAAAAATTCTAATAATCATTGTTTTGGGCTTTATTCCGCTTATGAAGGCTATAATAGTTTTTCTCAGATATCTTCCATGTACAGACAGCGAGCGATCAGTTACATTTTTATTATATGTATAGATATCAAAAAAAAGGATTGTTTTTAATGATATAATGTAGAATAAATTAATTTTTAATGCTACATCTCCGGAGTAGAGTGTGCTTAACATAAAATACAACATTACAAGAACGAACACGCCACAGTTCAGTATCATTCGAACCGTATTAAAGTAATTTAACTGAACACTGAAATATGAACAGTTCTTTTTATTATTTAATTTAATTAGCAACTTTATTTTTATTGCCTAATTAGCATATTTAATTCATCTATCTCTAATTAAACAGATACAAAGAGTAATGAACCTTAAAGTTGTGATGTTGAAGATCATTTTCGTACACATTAATGTTCCGAAGTCGAACTATTCCATCACAACTTTCGGACATGGGACAGGCCTATCAACTTTTAACATATTAAGCGTATGATGTACTTATGCAAGGAGGTTGCAAACGAGCAAGCGATTCATCTGATATTAAGTGACCGTACCCATAGGCATCTGCAACAAGCTTGAGTTGCATATGCGTTGCATACCTTTTATAGACAGAAGACAGAATGGACAGGATATTTTCTTCTTCTATTACCCTCCCTATCCCTACCCTATATACCCTCGCTTAACAAATCATCTTCCCCTTCTCATCGATTTCTTATTAGAAAAGGGTGGGAAAGGGAAGAAGACTGGATTCTCGTCCGACGAAACGCAGAAATCCTACTTCACGCCTGTCTTCTGTGAGGTCGTGGTATTTTACCGGTCGAGCCGGTCCATATGTGCAACAGATGTTGTTGCAGGCTCTACAAACTAATTAAATTGAGTGCTTTGTATCAAAACATCTAGTGATATAAAATGATTAGTCTGCTGAAGTAATCCGGTTGATCAATTAGCAAGTTGCGCTGTTTGATTGTTGGCAAATATTTGCAATATTACCCAGCGTTAGAATCGGCACAAAATTTACAGGCGCATTCTGATAGCTATCAGTGTCGCGTTATTATTTTACATGTTGATATTCTAACCAGAACTTATTGCGTAGTTTGAAAACGATAAGTTTAAGATAATGGACTCGAACATTTACTTTTCTTTCCCAAAATATTAGCTGATCAACAATTGTATGAAATTTTAATAACCTATAATAGACGGATATCGTCGACGAAAACTTTACAAACGTATTATACTAACGTGTGTACTGTGGCTATATGTGTGTACTGTGGCTAAATGTGTGTACTGTGGCTAAATGTGAGTACTGTGGCTAAATGTCTGTACTGTGGCTAAATGTGTGTACTGTGGCTAAATGTGTGTACTGTGGCTAAATGTGTGTACTGTGGCTAAATGTGTGTTCTGTGGCTAAATGCGTGTGTAGAAATAGTTTTTTTTTCTGGCTATAATTAATATTTAGGAAAATCTGTTAATTTAAAGAATCACAAAGTTATGCTTGTTTTTGATCAAATTTCGTAAAAAGGAATTTGAGGGAAATGTCTTTGCTTTTATATTATCCATTAGGAAGGAAGGAATTTTGTTGGAAATCTGATCTAATCTTCCGCCTTATAAATAATGGTAGGCGTCAAAGTGAAGCAGACAGAGGGCGATGGGATATTTTCACGTTTATTTATTATCTTTACCTTTTACTTTTTTTTAAAGATAAAAGTACATTTTTTTTGAATTCTCATAACTCTAATGACTTTGCATCCGACTTTTTTCTCAAACTTTTTTCATTTTCACTTTTCACACAAATATAATTTCACACAAAATTTCGAACTATGTATTTCAAATTGAATGTTTCACAGTAAAATCAACCTTATAACAAGTGATTATAAGTAATAATCCTTTTTTACCAAAAAATAATTTATTGTGTCGTGCTATTGTGGCGACCGGCGGGCGGCGAGTTACACGGCGCGTGAGTTGAGACAGGGTTGTCCATACGAATAATGTAAAAAGTAATGTTAGGCAACATTCCACCGAAATTACCAAAATTGGTTAAAATGATTGATAGAGAAATGTCAAAATGCCATGAACGTCTACTTCGTAGCACTTGTTATTTCGACAGATCGACAAATACTGATCATCAAGGTCATAATACTAAAGAAAAGGAAATTATATGTTCATAAAGAGACTTCTAGATACATTTTATGTATTATTTTCTATTTAATAGATATTATTATCAAAAAAAGGTATTATTTTTTTATTTAACATACAAATAAAATAAACGAATTAGAATAGGTACTTAATGATGAAGAAAATAATATTTTTATTCAAAGTGTATGTGACGCACAGCCCTAGATAATATAAGGAAGAAAAGAGAAGGTGATATTACTCTTCTGTCTCCCTCGCACTCACACGTGTCTCGAAGAAAAGCAAATATCGTAGCGTTCGAAAAATGAGTCGCGGCGTATTGCGGTTGCAAAAATCTCCCAAGGAATTACAAATCGAACTTGATTCCGCTGTACGTCACCATAAGCTCGACACCTAGATTCGCCCACGGCGAGTTACTTCAGGGTTCAACTTAATATGGTTATTTGCATTTAACAGTATTAGCTCAACCTACTAGTAGTAAACAATATACATATAATCTAGGTCCCGATCAAATAACAGATAAATTTCTTACATTGTATTTTAGATGGACAAGGGACACTTTTTGTAAACTAAAATATGAGTCTTTATTTACCTATGCTCATCGAACTGTTTTGACTGAACTGTCCGAAGAGGCGGGCAACAACTAGTATAATAAAAAAAAAATCAATTCCTTTCGTTCTTGCCGTCGTTTAAATTCAATAAAAATTATTATATCTTTAATTTCATTATAATTGGAAAAAAGTGTGATAAAACTAACAAGAAATATATTATATCAGATTTTAAGTAGATAAAAATATATAACATATATAAATATACAATACCTACAAGTATGTCCAGTGATATAAGAAAGGCAAAGAAGTTGCTCGTGTTGTAAAGAAAGGTTGACAAGTATATTTAATCTTTTATTTCTTGAGATACCCGTTGGTCTATCCATCGAATACCTTATCCAGATTAACGAAAAAAAAAATACTTTATCAAATTTCAACTTCTTTTCATATGTTACTAGTAAAAACCTTTGCGTTCTCGTTATTAGCATGTGTAAAATATTGGCATGTGTAATATTGTCTTTAAAATGTACAAAGACGAAATAAATACGTGAGCACGTGTTTTGGTTGTTTTAATGCAGACGAGGCGGAAGGCGACGGCCCGGGTATAATGATACACAAATAAACAGGTCGTTTTCAATTATTTAAACAGCGACAGACGGCGGGTCAGTGGGCCGAGGGCGTGTCCACTCTCGTACCAAATGGACTTTTTTTTTTTTTTATGGAAGAAGGTGGCAAAGAAGGTGGACTAGAGTGTAGAGAGTACATTTACCACGTTCATATAAAGTAGGTAAATTAGCAAACTGGTTAAATATGTAATAACTTCATGATCCTCGCTTACGACACATTACGTGTAATGCGAAAGACTCACTAAAAAGTCACACATTCCTTTAATAGTGAGTTTAGAGCTCGTAGTAACAACATCTGTTTGAACGAATGAGCCGGAAGACCGGTGAAATACCACAACCTCACAGAAGACAGGCGTGAAGTAGAAGTATGGTTCTGCGTTTCGGCTGATGAATGTGGTGCCGGACGCGTAATTTCTGTCGCCTTTTCCTTCCCATTTTTAAAAAAGATTTGACGGAAGATGGATAGTACAAGGATATATTCTTTCCCTGTTTATAACGCATCTGCATGTCATTTGCTTGCTCTTTTACCATTTTTCCATAAAAATGATTATAAAAGTTGTATAAGAGTAAGAGAGGGAACTCATGCACGAATTAGCCGGCCATTAGCTCAGACATTTTAATGTCGACTAAGTTAGAAATGCAGTGAGAGCACTGGTGGCCCAGTGGTTCACGCCCCGACTTACCTACTATAGGTCGCGGGTTCGAACTCAGGCAGGCGCTTTAGTTTGTATAATTTCTTTCATCACCACTGCTCCAAGAACGGTGAAGGAAAACATCGCGAAAAACCGGCATGTTTTAAAACCACCAAATTCTAACACATGTGACATCCACCAACTCGCATCGGACCAGCGTGATTGATTCCCTCTCTCCGTGAGGCGGCCTATGTCCATGCAGTGGGGAAACATACTAAAAAAGGGCTGATTTATTATTATTAAATTAGAGATACGTATGCGAGTTATCACAGCCATGACAGAAGATGTAGCATAAAATCCTCTATGAAATATAAATAGTACGATTTAAAATTATAAATGTGACTAAATTTACTCGCTTATAATCAACTTAACTGTCAAAACTGTCAGTTAATAAAGTGTGAAAGACTGAAGGTCGAAATTAAATTCAAATATATATTAAACAAGTTTTAGTGTGACCTTTATTCAGTCACACGGACAGATCTAAATAGATTAGCTTGGATATTAAACCAACGAAATGGAATACAGAATGTTAGAGTTTATCTTAAATTATTTTATATTTATTTACAAAGAATGTTATGGACGGCCGGTACTACTGCCTACTGGCTTTGGCACAGTTTTATCTATACATTTACTTAATTATGTAGAGCTTGTGATGGAAATATTGAAAAGTATGCTCTATCTCATTGTAATGAGGGTGGCTACCGTCACAGGTTTAGTAGGCACTATTCTCAGATCTTATCATAACTATTTCCCCTAAGACAGAGTACTTCTGGATCACCTTCCGCATAATTAAAGCATAAATCAATAAGGTTCGATTTATAACGGAGGTGTTCAGGTGATAAATTGTGCAGTTCCAAATTATTCAAAAATTCAAATCGAAGCCCTTATCGAGCTTTCCCTTTGTCAAACGTGACAAAGGACTTTCGCTCTGAAGTCAGATTGGACGATTTGGACGATTGAAGGCAAATTAATCAACTCGACGTAGACTTTTAAAGACTGATTTTAGGCAAAAAAACAATTTTAAATCAGTAAAATGAACTCTCAAAATTATTTATAAAGTCTTCTCATCTATGATTTCATATCTGAAGCATACTTCGAGTCTGAAAAAAACATTTATCGTACTTTTAAATGCGCTTTCCCAAAGAATATAACGTCTGCAGGCGTTAGTTTTTCTAGACCATCTTAATGGGTATCACGTAAAAGTGAATAGACATTACGAGGCTAATTTGATTTACTCCCACAGAGCTTCACATCAAGGCAATCGAGGTCAAACGTTTGTCTATATTCCATACGTATGTAATAGAATCCTGCACAACTATCAAAGTTAATCAAGATATGTGGTAGGTATTTTTCTTTTACGTTCTAAAGTATAGTTATACTCCAAGGCAAATGCTAGTGGTGGTATGTCATTATGAACTGGACATATGTTATAACAATATCTTATGCCTTCACTGTCACGCTACACAAAATACATTTTGGAAGTCGAAATCCAAAGGCCTATTTTTATTACTCTTATTTGAAACAAATTAAGTTGGTGAAGCCCTTTGAACCCACTGACGTCCAAATGGTTAATCACAGGCTCTCAAATATATTTTGACAACAGCCACTCTCTTATTACACTTTAGTAGGTTCGTTTTGAAAATAAACTTTTTTTACGACCATTACGTAAAGTGATAGATTGACTTCCTTAAATAATTCATTGCGGAACATAAAATTTGAATTTAAAGTCTCTTATCGAGCCTCCTTCAGGCTTGAGCCTTTTGACAGCAGTGACGAAGGAACTGTCAACATGCGAGGCATCAGACGAAGGTAGCTGATACCATGCGAAAATGATGACCAAACTTATGGTCTTCCATTGGATCTAATTAAATCTCACATAGCTTTTCTTGGTATCATTAACATCATTTAGGGTAATAGTTTGAGAGTACTGCAAGGTGTAAAAAGTGTATAAAACTCGTGTTTGTGTATTTTCTCGGACCTTCTGAATAATTTTAAATCAATGAAATAAAACTAAGAGAAAATTCAGAAGCACACCCACATATATTACAACCTTTGAAGACCGAAGAAAGTATTTATTTTTATTTATTTATTTAATTTATTTAAAATGGATAGACTATGTGAAAAATGATGTGTGTAAAAAGGATTTGAATACAGATATGACGGCTGATGTGGAAGAGGAGAACATACTGTCCCCCAGGTTAGTGGTCTGTGACCCCAGATAGATGGGAAAAGGACAGGAAGATAATGATGACACATATATGAGATCCAGACTACGGGTAAGTTGCAATTTGGAAATAGCGGTTTTTGTTGTTCCAAATGTCTAATCCACCAAACGCTACTTCATTATAAACCATTCCGAAAATGTTACATTAAAACCTTAATGTATTTAAATAAAATTATAACCTAACTTTAACTTTTTCAGTCGTGAGATGCAACTCTTCAGAGATGAGATCTAAAATTTTTCACTAAATTAAAACCGTAAAATCGTTCTTTATATCCGTATCTAGATCATGTCTCGTTGGACTCAAAATGTTTTTGTTTAATGAGCAAGTTTTTTGAACATTGCCTTAGCTTGGAACTGGAATGGAACTACTGCTTGCGTTGATTTTAATATATACTTTTTGGGTTAGTTTGCCAGCAAACTCGAATTTTTATGTTTTTAAACCGCATTTTAAAAGTCACGGAACAAATCTTTTGCAATATTCCAGGAATTTGTTTCAAGCGAATACATATAAGACGATCTCTGAACCTCTCGGGTTTCGACTCTAGGATCAACATCCAATCGCTTATAGAGTGAAGTTTAAAGAGATTGTCTCCCGGGAGAGCTCGCTTCACTGAGTTCGTAAATGTTTTTGGTCAGCCCTTAGTGCGCGGGCATCTTAAAATTTGTAAAAGCCATTGCACTTTCAGCAATCCGACGAGGTTATTGGTTTAGGGTAAATAAAGATGAACCTTATAAAACAAGATAATGCTACGTTGTTGGCGTTATTGATCCTGCTTATTTTTATAATGAATAAACTAGCGCTTGACCACAATCCCACCTGATGTAAAGTGGTGATGGTACGCACTAGTTTAGTAATAGCGTATTCACTTTTCTCTTGAAGGTACACGTCATAGTTGGTTAAGTACATAATTATCTGCTTTCTTAACTATACAATGTAAAATATCGCGGAAGGTGGTTTTATTTAAGAAAAATATCATGAAATTTGCCTCATAAAAACTCCGAAGAAATCCTATCAAAACTTTTTAGATAGAGGTTCTTTATTTCATTACGGATAGCTTTTTTAACAGACAGCCATCAGTTAAGGGAAGTTAATGTGACTTGAGTCATGATCCGTGTCCGTGGGTAACAAGCGATCGCTGTACATTGATAAGGGTAAGACTTTAGTGGAAATACTGACATCTACCAAAATAAATGCCTTGTAGAGAAATTCATGTAGCAACATATTTTTTTTTATAGTAGAAGGTGGCAAACGTGCAAGCGGTTCACCAGATATCAAGTGATCTACAAGAAGTTAATGAGTTGCAGATGCGTTGCTTACCTTTAACGGTTAGAAGAAGGGTAAAAAGAAAATGGTAATTATCCTTTTCTATTCATTCCCTTCATCATGAAGTCCTCTTACCCTTCCCATTCTTTCCTTATTAGCAAAGGATAGGAAGGGGAAGTGGTCTAGAATTAGGCTCTACATCACTCCTCAGACGAAATGCAGAATATTCTACTTCACGCCTGTCTTCTGTAGGACCATGATATTTCACTGGTTGAGCCGGCCCATTCATGCTGTTGTTGTTGCGGACTCTACCACTGTTAAATAACTAAACTAAATAACTACAATATCTAAGTAAATTGATCTTTCACCTCTGTAGTGCGTACGCCTATGAATTCATGTTTCTACGGCTATCTTCGCCTACCTTTTGTGTTCTACTTAGTACCTAGTATTTATTTTGTTTTAAGGAATTTCTGTAGTCGTATCGGCTATATTCTTCTTAATTTTAATCACGAATATTAAAAAGTAACATTACCTTTCTGTACTAGACATTAGTTTACGATTTAATGAACAACACAACGTAACTATAATAAAATACACATTAGTAAGTGTTGCCCTTTGTAAAATTGATAACAGTAATATATTGGCTGTGAGAAGGAAAGAACCTTCAGTACATTAATTTTCATTTGTACTAAAACACTTATTACTTTTATGATTGATGTCCCGCCGGATTCCTCACCGATCCCTTTGATCATTTATCAAAATGACTTGAATATTGGAATATTCTCAATCCCCCGGAGGAAAAAAAACTTGTAATAAATTATAGTTAATTCCGTTTGGATCATTATTTTAAATGTCTATTCCATTTGCTATGTTACAAACATAGTTGTGTCAGTTAAGGAAATTACTTCTGTGGAATGGCCTCGTATCCTTCCATCCCTTTCAATCAAAAAGCAGGTGTGTTCCGTACCAACCGTTTAGTCTTTTCTATTTCATGATACCCTAGTACCTTTTATGTGTATCGAATCTACATTTGGTCTTAAATTTTTTCATCCATAGGCATCTGCAACAACATGTTGTGTTGCCAACCTTTAATGAACAGAGGAGGGGATGTATAGACAGGGAAAAGGATATTTTCTTCTACTCTGTATCCTTTCCCCGTCCAATCCTCTTTCCCTTCCCATCGTATCCTTTGTAGGAAAGAGGACTGATACATGGTCTCCGGCATCTCACTCATTACATGAAACTTAGAAGTATAAGATAATCCTACTTCACGCCTGTCTTCTGTGAGGTCAGGTTAGTTCACCGGTGGAGCCGGCCCATTCGCGCAACGGACGTTATTTATTATTTACCAATAGAAAAAAATATAACCATTATCAGTTTAATATTTTAAAAAGCGGACTAAAGGCATTACATTAAATGAAATTACAGAATCCTTTGTCTTGAGCGACTAACGCTAATTGCGACATGCTCCGCAGCCGGCCGCTCATGACGCAGAGACATGTCTCTATTACTGCTGCCCTAATAAACACACATATTATGCTCGTGTTAACTGCGACATTTCGAAGAGGTCATCTACATACTTTCGCAATACTTAGTTGTAATAATAGTTTTTAGCATTTACATCCTTGACCATGAATGGTAGAGTTTCTGGATTTCTATTTACCTACATATATTTTATTTATTAATTTTCACATTTATCCCCCACACCACGGCACAATGTTAAATTATCATACTATTGCTCTCCTTTTTATTTATACTTGAAGGGTAATTTCACTTACTTTTTAATAACACATTTGTGTGACAGTTTTCATAAGGGACCTTTAAGGGTGCGTCCATATCTGGCGAATGCGTCACGAAAGCGCAGATCGCGAGCCGCGCGCACTGCGCTTTCCTAAGAAACATACAAGCATGTCTAGAAGTAGCGTGGGGTATGCCAGGATTATATCACAAATGAATACCATAACTGAAATAATTTCTACCCACCCCTATTGGTTACGGGCTTGAGTGCTTATTCATGTCTTTATTTATACTATAGAAGATACTGGAAGTAATTAATGAATCACTTAAATTTGCTCTCCATTGACATTGTTTCGGATAATACTATTTGTTACATCCGCTGCTCGAGTGAACTTCAAAGCGTCGTATTATCCCAGCGAGTGCCGTGGTGCACATAGCAGCGAGGAGTGCTCTCAAAGGCCAATGTATATAACCTAATTGAGAATCCTTAAAGAGCTATGCCTCTTTATTCTCTGGCATAACAAGTGACAAAATTCCTCATCTTGCGTCCATTTTCGTACTTATATGGGGTCGGTACAGAATGTATCCATATTGTATAGGTTTTGTTTTGTACAGCCGGCCGCCTGCTTGACGCCAACTTACCTCCCGACGCTTGAAAAATTACATAATTCAATTATTTCTGCGATCGGCAATACCCGACTGTCTTGTAATGCTTGTTATCACAGGCTACGGTTAGCGGACTAATTCTGACCGGGATAGCCCGCCACTCATTGGAACGTTACACCCCGTCCGTCGCCATTAGCCGCCGACAGACTAAAGCTGTTAGCCACCCACATATCTGTTATAACGGGTATACTAAACGAGAACAGATTGGCCAATCGATTGTGCAAACATTTGTTTTTGAGTTAAGTGTTGTTCAGCAGTATTAAATCACATCAATTCATAAAGAATTATTTTGGCGGCTCCATCCAATTTCCCTTGACGTATAAATAATGGTCCGCAGGAAGCGATGCCGAGCCTAGTCCGCCTAGTCCGAGCCTAGTCCGAGCCTTGTCCGAGCTTAGCCCGAGCTTAGTCCGCTTAGCCCGAGCCGCAGTGAACATTTCAAATAACATTTTTTCAACATTATCGTTGGGTACAGAAATATTTTTACTTATTTACTTTTTTGCATATGTTCTAATTAATAAAAATGTTTTTAACCTAGTATGAAGTAAAAAGGAGTAAACTTAAATCTATGTATAAATTTCAGAAAAACATTTGTTAAAAATAAGACAGACTTCATATGCAAGTATAAATTTTTAAATTCATGAAATGTTTCGTTTACGTTGCTAATAACGTTTTCATGTTAGCTCGTGAGTTCAGACATTTTACTGTAATTTCATTGTCAAGTTGTTTTCACTGTCGCTGAAAGCAAAAGTAGTCATAAACGCCGAGACAGAGATAATTATGGGTTGAACACACATTTCATTTTCTGTTTTAATATATATAAAAAGGTATATAAGTATATCTGTGTGAGTATACGCAGGATTTATACTAGCTCGAAGAAGATCCTAGTTTCTTTGAAGGTTGTACAAGATATCGGCAGTCCGAAAGAGATCTCAATTCATAAAATATGCTATTTGAACTGTGTTTAATTGCACTTCCATCTCTCCAAAATTTATATCTCGCCCCAAAGTTCAGGTCGAACTTTCCTTCGTCATCCAAACCATATTAAAACAAAAGTAACGCGTTACTGTACGGTTCCTAATTTCAGAGCAACACTAACGCCACGTTGTGTTACGTATTCCAAGGCACAAAATTATTTTTTCATGTCCAATATTGAAACATTTTCTACTACGACCGGTCCAATAGTATGAAAGAAAGATACCTATTTATGACTCTGCCCATCTTATAAGAATAAAAGACTTTTAAATTAGGTAGAATTAGTTTTGATTCACTATAATAAGCTAAAAATTATATATTTACGGTGTACATACCTAAGTTATGTACCTACGTATTCTTTGAATTACAATACTTATTTTCATAACTAGTCCTTCGATATTGGCTTATATGTTTTTATAACATAACTTCCTCTCGCAACCTGAATAAAGTGCGGCATAAAACAAATGCGGATCACGGATCCGCGTTACGGCCTGTATCTTTTAATACCCTCACGAGTCTTCACTTACCCTCTCCCTCTTTGTACACTTTATTCACGTGAAAATAAAAACGCTGTAGAAACAGGGATCAATAGTTGGGAAGGAACCCAAGAATTTTGATTTAAAGTTAATAATAACAAAAAATTGGAAACTTAACAATCAAATATGTAACATAACCCCAGATGGAGCATCCGGAAAAGAAAAGTGAAGCCACCTTAAGTCGCCAATTAGTGACTTCGTAAAATCCAGCTGTCATTCGTTTCAAATTCAAATTAATACAAAATCTCCGCGTTTGTAATTAAAAAAATGACGGTTTGTGCTATGAAATCGTTATTAATTAATTTTGTGATTTTATACACAACTAAATATAAAATTTAAACAATAAAAATGCGACGCCATAAAATTTGTTTAACCTTAAAAATACAAGGAAATCTAAATAACGATAGATTAAAGAAGTGTGTAAAATATGTTTTGTAATTTAATTTAATTTTGATTAACATATTATTATATTGCCCTTCATTTTTGAATGTTGAATTTGCATGGAACGCAGTATCTAGATGTATATAAATCTATGGTATATGTATCATTTAATGCGAACAATAACTTATCGATGTATGGCCTTATATTATAATCTTGTTCAGCGCCCCCAGCGCCCGGTGGCACCAACAGACTTCTAGAACTTTCTACAAAATCGAAAAATCGCATTATTATATTCTAGGAGGTTTTGGGTGCAACTTACCGATAGATGGCGCTGTCAATATATTTAACAATAGAGGCTAAGGTCACTACAGCTAGGTATTCGTACAAATACGACACAGTATACCACAATAATAATATTGTTTTATACTGGTATATTCTTTTAAGTTATGATACAAATAACCGTCATACTACAAACTTTAATTTGCTCCAATCATCCAGTTACAAGCTCATTACATATATCGCCATGCTGGTAATCTACCGAAAGAAATCTAACCACATTTTTGCATACAAATAAAATACCTAATGGTTTAAGGGTACGGGCTGTGAGTCATGGGTTCGAATCCAACGTTGAACTATTGACGTGGACCATCTCCAAGCTTAAGATTAATTGGCACAGTTAAAAGAAATTTTATTAAGAAAAAAATTGTTATATTTTTTGTTACACGTGCTGTTCATTTCGGTATGCAGTCGCAGGTGTTTGGGTGTCGTTATGCGCAGATTACTCCACTAAGCGGATCTCCGGCCGGCAGCCGATTTCAACGCGGCTTCCATACGTAATTGCCTCATAACTGATAATTACTAAATAAGCTGGATTATTAAGTGCGCGCGTATTCAATAAAAATATTATGTAATAAAATAACTATTATGTTTAAATTTCGAATAAAACAAGAATAAATAAATTGTTTCAAAAATCACATGCAATATTTTAACTATAAAAAAGGCTGAATTGAATCTACAATGGTAAAAGGTGCTTCAAAATATTCGTAGACTTGAAATAAAGTAAAAAAAATAAATAACTTTGGGTAGCTTGAGATAAATTATTTTTTAACATTACATGATAAACTCAAGTTACTGTTACTCCAGATTTAATTAAGAGTTTTTAAAGGGGGAATTGGAAAAGGATTAAATGGGAACACACTATGAGCAGGTCATATAACTGAAATTTCAACATCAGGGGAAAATTACCTATAAAAAATTTCAAAAGAAAAATGGAAAAAAAATTTCAAAAAAAAATAAATGAGATTATTGTTTGGTGGATTTTGATACGAGGCCGAAATATACGTTTCCTGTTTTACAAAAAATACAAAATATTTTTTGATTTAGTCTATCACGGTCTCTGATGTAAGACAAGCATTACATCTTCTGTTTACCCAGTTTTGGTTAAATAGTAACATTATATGATTACTTATTGATATTACAAAATAGTCGAGCCGAGCTTCATCAAGAGAAACAATGGGCTAATTCATTATGTACATGTATAGGTAAAATACCTATGTATAATTTTGTAATACTAATATTTGTAACATAATTCCCTCTTAGGTAATCCTCCAACCGCAAGAGAATTGCATGTTATGTTACCTCACTTTGACGTCCGCTCGTCCGGCAAATTGAACTAGACATGTAAATAACTTTGAACGCAGATTAAGATGTCATACATTTACAAATTAATTATGTTGATGTTACATTGTATATAACACTACGCATACTGTTTGAAGTAACTTTAATTGAATTACGAACTTATATTTGAAAAAATACGACCTAAATTAAAAAAATCTTAATAATGTATAATTTAAGATAGTCCCTTTGGAAAACAGTAATTTGAAATCCAACTGGTGGACCTTCCTTATAACTAATATGCAAAATGATTTCAAAAAGATCAGTGCCATAAAAATATAAAACAGCCGTCACGTCTTGAAACTCGTATAAAAAATCACCCGGCTTTTCGTCCTATGCTTTGTGCGAAAACAAACACTGTCTTCTGCTTCCTCCGTTGTGTCTGCATTTTACATACTTCAAGCCGCCTCAGGCATCTGTCTATGGCACATACTAGGACAAAAACGATTTAACTAGCAAGTAAGGCATGTTAAATGTATAATCATGTTATTCTTTTCAATCGTAAATCATTTATGATGATTTGTACGAAGTAGAAGAGATGTTCATAAAATAATTGGGGACATATCTCAAGAAATTATACCTTGTATACCCTTTTTATATAATTTATTACATTGATCAGATTGTTAACAGAATATTAAAAGTACCCGTGATCAGGGCGTCATGTCATTCCGAGATAGATATTAGATATACAATTAGAATATACATTTTCCATGATCATACAAAATTAGAAAGATCTAAAAAAACAAGCTTTGGATATTTCAAGTCAACCTTGTGCTTGTTACATGAACAAAATGTACGTATAAAATGTTATTAAACTCACAAAAACAAAGACGTAGTGAGCAGGGCTTATAATCTAATCTCACAAGATTTAGGAAAAGCCGAACAAAATTTGAGGCAGATGGATCAAATTTTTCATAAGACGCCGATGAAGATACCTTAAATTAAGATATGGCAAGGCTAATATTTAAAAGTTAATAAGTTTTTATAACACTAATGCTGACTGTTATGGAATTATATAAATAAATATGTAAAACAATAAGAGTAGTTATATTTCATATGTAAAAAGGAACGTTGTTTTGTATGATGACAACACTGTCAAGGGTTCCTTTTCCATTCTCTCTCTGACGACAACACTGTCTTCTTCTCACAGGAGTTCTTCTTCTCTTCTCTCTACTGGCTTGCTTGACGTCGTCCGACCTCAGATTCTAAATTAATGTGAATTAAATAAAGAGCCTATAAAGCGATTTCTAAAATATAAACTGTTTCAATCAACAACAATGTCACCTTTATATGTTTTAACTAGACTAGACTAAATTAAATGCTACAGAGATTTAAAAATGACAATCAAAAACATCTTGAAGCTTCAATGATCCCGACATCCGAGAACTGTCGCGATATTGAAAACATTTCGTGTTCGAACCCCTTCATAAACTTTCATTTCGATCAGCGTCCATCTTATAACATTGTAATATTTCTCATAATGATTGATGTTCACAAAAGATTCAAGACAGAGGAATCCGACGAGACATCAATCATAAAAGTAATAAGTATTTTACAACGAATTAAAATTAATGTACCGACAGAGGTTTGTTCTATCAGATACTGTTAAAGTTATTAAATATCTTACAATTTTCCGCGTCAGATAACTGGAGATTGGAATGGGGGATATCGTGTCTAACTCTTGCAACTCTGATTAATACGGTGTTGTTACAATTAGGACAACAAAAGTGATGTGCGTAAAAATTGTTTGTTTTTCATTTGAAAAAGATTCGTCTATTTCTAAAAAATTTTTTAATAATCTTATTAAGCATTCCAATAAGGATGTTATTTTAGAAATAAATGATAGAACATGGCAAACGAGCAAGCTGTTCGACTGCTATCAAGTTATCGCTACCCATAGACATCTGCAACAAAGTAAAGAGTCGCAAATGCTTTTCCTACCTTTAATGGATAGGAGAGTTATATATGATAAACATCTTATCCCTCGAGACGACCAATCTGAAAAGAAAAATATTTGCGCTCACACAATTAGTCAAGGAATGTTCTAGATTAAAAACAGTTGTACAAAGTTGTCATCGGCAATCCATTAACTACTTGTAATAGCTCAACAGATCTTTAATTGTATTATCCCATCCCTAATAATGCCTATCGTTAAGCAGTTAGACCACGCCTTAGGCGTTAGTAAGGGTTGTTCTAACGAATGTTTAAACGATTTTATCATTTCAATTTCTCCATTTAACTTTATCGATATTTCAATTAATGGCTGTACTCAAATGCTAATGATTCAAAATTAACAAACGTACACATTACTGAAGTGAAATCTTATACATGTGTTCGCGTGAACGACATACGCACTTACTACACACGAAATCAAAATTATTTATGACGAACACACGATATCTTGAAATCTCATATAAGTGAGGTGAGCAGCCATCCCCTTTTCTTCCCTTCCACCTCCGTTATTCCTTATGTAATGTAATATAAATAAATTATGATGGATAGCGATCACTTAGCAACTATATACTGTAATGCTTCTACCATAAGGTAAAACTTTCTTTGAAATAACCTTTAAAATAATCTCTGGTATTTACATTAATAATATAACAGTTACTTAGAATCCCGTAAAGTCTTGAAATAGTGCGACAACGCTCTCTATATTTGATACAAATGATGTTGAAATACAACGCGTTATTCTGTTTACGACTTAGTTCCTTCCAATTGTGCAGATGCGTTCTTGTTGTAAATTTTAAAATCATATTTTGAATGTATTGAATGATTCAAATAAAAGATATGAAGAATGTAGACAAGGCGAAGGTAATGGTGTTTGAAAGAGAACAAAGCAATATAGTAATTGAATTAAACTTTAACGGTAAAGAAGTGAAACAGGAGCAAGAGTTAGTATATTTGGAATGGTCAGTGGAGATAGCAGGCATATTAACGATGTCGAGCGAAGAGTGAATACGGAAAATAAAATGAATGGAGCTGTAGGTACAGTAGTGAAGAGTCCGAGTGTGTCTATGAAGGTAAGTCTAGCAATACACAATACTATTCTAGTCCCCACTTATGGAAGTGAGAGCTGGGTTTCGCAGAAAAGCATGTAAGTAGAGTTAACAAAAACTGTTATTTGGATTATTGCATTTATTACAAACTCCTCACAAATCGCGTCTCTTAATTATTCATTTTCGTATCGGTATTATTTTTAGTTACAATTTAATGCCTGAAACACGTGAACGTGAGTCTGCACCTGTCTAGGTGTTGTAGTACGGGCTTATAACTTAATCCTATTTCAACTAGAACTCTGTAAGCCTCGGCGATTGTTTAATCGAATGTTACGCTCCGTAGAACATATCAGTTGATCTACCATTCGACTACTAACACCTATTTAACATATCTGAGGTAGATAGATGTGCCAATCGACATCGATTTTCACCGGTCCTTCTTAATTCAGGAATTAGTTTCACTGTCAAGGAATACTACTTCCTTCAGTCAATAGATTTCAAATAGGATTACCTGTCAAATGAAGTTTTGTATACTCTATCCCATTTCTGAAATTGTATATATGTTTCCCCACATTCTATACATATACAAATTCAACATATAATTCTTTTTACATAAGTAAAATAGGTAAGATATATACATATTTACTTTTATCACCAAATATGATGAGAAACTGATAGCAAATGCTACGATAAGTGATAATAAACCACCAAATTAACTTAAGATAAATTAAGTTTGTAGATTGAACTAGTAAATACTATTTTGAATTAAAATGTATATCATAAATATAAAATAGTAATTATTTTACAATTTTAAAAAAAATATATAGATAGGGCAAATTGGAAATTCGTAATGTTTGCATACCCCTCTTGATTACGGGCGTTATGCATATTTTTACATACAAAAGACATACTCTCTATTCTACAAGAAAACTGAGGTAATATGTAACAAAATATTACTGTGGACTCGTACATTCCCTTGCCTGGATTCTGAAATAAATTGAACTGTCATGTAAATGTAGTGCATTCCAAATGTACAGTACAGATATATCGGAAATACTCAAATGTAAATAATGAGAGAATTTTTTCTGCTGTTTCTGCCGTTGTATAGAAATGTAAGGAAAATAATAACAACAATTAAACTAAATATACATTTAAAGTGAACGTAACTTTAGTTGTTAGACTATAGGTGTATACAACACAACCAAAGTAACATTCGATTAGCGATATCGCTAGTAGAAAAGTCAAAAATGTATGGATGTGACATAAACTTTCGAAATGTCACGTGGTCTATAGTTAGCGAATTGACAATAGCTAGACAAATTTCATATTACCCTCTTCAATCGACAATTAGAACGTCAGTCCATAGAAAAGCGTTGATAGGTGGCATATTTTGACAAGCGATATCGATAGCTAGCGATCGCATATCGATACCTAGCGATCGCATATTGATACCTAGCGATCGCATATCGATACCTAGCGATCGCATATTGATAGCTAGCGATCGCATATCGATACCTAGCGATCGCATATTGATAGCTAGCGATCGCATATTGATACCTAGCGATCGCATATTGATACCTAGCGATCGCATATCGATACCTAGCGATCGCATATTGATACCTAGCGATCGCATATCGATACCTAGCGATCGCATATCGATACCTAGCGATCGCATATCGATACCTAGCGATCGCATATCGATAGCTAAGTTCGTTATGGAATCGCTTCGAAGCGAATGTACTTTGTTCATGATCTCAGTTGTCCTAGGTGAACGACAAACGCGACGCGGAAATATCAAGTAATCGCTGTGTATTTGAGGCCCACATTTCCGCCATAATTAGTCGTGCGTTAAATATTGGTCGGACGATGTCGCATAGTATCGAGCCGCGTCGCGTCGCGTTCTTTCGCTCGTCTAGGACAACGATATTTAAAATGATATTTCCTTTTTCAATTTATCCCCTCCCCATTAAAATCCTCCAATCTGTCGACAATCACAACTTTACAATTTAACAACGAAGAAATAATAACCAAATTTGTATAAAAATTACAAGTTAAGCTTTTAATATTTTGATTAATTTAAGTTATATAAATATTAATTAATTAATTAATTAGTACAACTTTTTACTTTAAAAACCTTATTCCAAGTTAAAACAAAGAAGTGCCGGAATATATTTTAATTTTAAATATAGCAAAGTAGGTCATATTAATTTTCTATAAACATACAAAAAGTTAACTGGCTTCAAGTTAACTCATTCGCATAAGCATTTCTGGAAACGCTCGCGTTTAAGTTAAGCACAACTCGACGGCGGCCGCTTGAAGCAAACGGAAAATTTATCGCCTCTAGTTAAGTATATTACCACAGGACTGCAT
>JWHW01034474.1:50708-62998 GCA_000931545.1 Papilio glaucus | reverse complement strand
GCATATACTATTATGGTTCCCTTATATGACGACAAGGTTCAAAATAGTAAACACTCCTAGTCAATAATTCGAATCAGATATGTTATACATATTTTATTTTCAGTGTTTGTCAGTGTCCCTGGTGCAAGCAAATGTCGACTTTAAGGTGACGAACCTTTTATTACCCCGATTGCACCTGAGAGTAAAGTAAAATAATAAGAGCGATCATGCTCAAGTCTATTTTAGTCTTTTCTTTGACTTTTTCGTTACTTTTTGCTGGTGAGATTTCTGATGTACAGCTGAAAATACAACTCGATGTGAATTGTGTTTTGTATTGTAAACGAAAAGTAACCGGCCGGTTGGCGTGGTTAGTAAGATCCTTACTTTTCACGTTACAGCTCGTGGGTTCGATTCCCACCCAGGACAGACATTTGTGTGCATGAACATGTCTCTTTGTCCTGAGTCTGGATGTAATTATCTATTTAAGTATAAATGTACAAGACAAAAGTTGTATATCCAGTTTTCTAGTTTCTACAGGACAAAATCTGCTTAGTTTGGGATCAGATGACCGTGTGTGAATAATGTCTCAGATTATTATTTATTGTCTCATCAATAAGTAATGCTTCAAAGTAACAGCAAGGGCGCACGGCTAGAGTTGTTCGTCGACATAGCGCAGGTTTTGTTTACTAATAACATCGCGCCGCTCGCTCGCTACATACACTTCATTGCGCATCCCAATACCGTGTTTGGTACAAGTCTTTAAATCATTAATGAATTATTTTATACAATAATATTGAACATTAAGAACACACACGTTGCTCTAACGGAACGCAAGAATTGGTTGCACTAAAAGATTCTTATTTCGAATTCGCGTAATTAGACCTCTCTATTTATGTCGCAACTTGTTTGCCTCCATTTTAAATTGAAACGAAAGCGCGCAGTACCAAACCTTTGTTATCTTTTTTTTTACTACAAATATAAAATCAAAAAGAGATGTTTTCAGATCGATACCATTAGACCTCGATCTAGGCATTGATTTCCAGCCCCCAGTTATCTATTATTTAGTCAGAAATTTTAGAAGAAAATTAATTTATAATAAACTAGTCTAACAGGACTCCAACATCATGTGTAGTTCTTTATAAGTGAACGATAAGCAGTTAGTGTATTAGAAAATAAAATACTTAATGAGACAAAACCCTTGGAACTATTATGATAAGATCTTGTTGTGCTTACGTTGCAAATTTAATTATTAACAAAAATGCGCTCACGGCCGTATCGGGGTAGTAGAGATCATGGATTTCCATTTGGCGCGATCCTGGCACACCTCTCTCGCTTCTTCTACGTTCATACGCATACATGCTCGTCGGTTATGAGTGCTTCTTATATCGCCCTTTTTTAGTAAGTCATTAATCTGATCGATAAAGTTCAAGGGCGTCCCCTACCATTTAATAAATAAGTTAGCCTATCAATTATGTGTTCGTCAATGTTATTTATATTCAATTCCTTTAATAAACTACTAAATTTGTATTTTAAAATAAGAAAATACTACAAAACATTTTACCTTTGTTTAACTTAAGGTTTATATTAGTAAAAATCATTGCAGGAAGCCATGTTTTTGTATAACTGTGGCGACTTGCACCATACAACATATTTACCCCACCCATCCATGCTCGTGTGGAGCTTTTGTTAACATTCAACAGAAGCGTACACGCCGGCGAAATAAAAACTGCAAATTGCATTGACAGCTGAAACAAGAGGCCTGAATTATAAATTCTGAGAGCAATTCTGA
This sequence comes from Papilio glaucus, assembly GCA_000931545.1. Lineage (NCBI taxonomy): Eukaryota > Metazoa > Arthropoda > Insecta > Lepidoptera > Papilionidae > Papilio > Papilio glaucus. The sequence goes on along the minus strand of JWHW01034474.1, from coordinate 61,230 downwards.
GATTGCTGTTCCATTCACTGACTTTGAATGGTTTGATGTCATTTTTGTACCTATACAACTTCCTTTGTCTTTAAATTTAAAAATAACAAAAGTACCAACAAATGATCGATTGCGTCGTTTGGTTTCTAATCTAGAGACCAGATTGCTTGCACTATATTAACTTGATTGTGTTGAGTATAAAACAACTGAGGCCTGGCCAACAGAAAATTTGGAAAGCTAGTTTAACAGAAGATTAAAGCAAAATTAAAATCCATGCCTTAATATTGGACGTTTTGCAAACACATTTATATTCATTTTTGTAATTACCGTATTAGTCTTTAAGTCTAGTTCTATATGTGTATATTTTACCAGGAAGCTTAAAGGTTATTAAACGTAACTAATCGCTTTGTATACATCTGTGATATTTGTGTGTGGGAGTAAAGCATACTGAACTTGATTGTGAACAAATTCCAAATTGATACAAAGATCAAAATTCAAATGTTTTTCGACAAATAAAATTCCAGTCATTGTTATTATAAAAATTGTACTTTATTTACGTATTGTGTTATCACTATATTTGATATGACGCTTGTCCGCACAGCGGATACATTTAAACGCGTCTCAAGAGCGCATGCGCTTACTTTCTATCTTCCTGTTCACTGTGTGACAACACATACAGAAAATGGCACGAGATATACAAAATAAAACTATTGTGGTTACCGGAGGAGCCGCCGGCATTGGATACGAAATTGCTGAGAGCTTCTTACAAAAGAATCCAAGAGTGGTAATTATTTTGGATATCAACGCAAAATTTGGTGCCGAAGCTATTAAAAAATTTACTGAAGAATATGGCGAGAATAAAGCTATTTTTTATAAATGTGATGTAACAACAGACCTTGAAGTGGTTTTCAATAAAATTATAGAAACGTACAGAACTGTCGATGTGTTAGTTAACAATGCGGGAATATTAGACGATTCTAACATGAAAAAAACCATCGATGTAAATGTGACCGCTTTAATGGAATGGTCGTTGAAATTTTGGGAGCATATGAGGAAAGACAAATCTGGAAAAGGAGGAACAGTAATAAACGTTGCGTCCGTTTATGGATGTATGATCGACCGTTACTTGCCCGTATATCACGCCTCAAAGTTTGCAGTGATGAGTTTTACAAAGTCACTGGGGCATAATTACAACTTCACTAGATTCGGCGTCAGGGTGGTGGCTATTTGCCCCGGATTTACTGAGACCGTTTTAGCGTGTGATATGAAAACATGGATTCCTGAAATAATGGAAGAGTTTAATGCTTACTCAAAAACGCAGTTGTGGCAGAAAGCTGACGATGTCGGCAGAGCCGCTGTGGAAGTGTTCGAAACCGCGGACAGCGGCACGGCTTGGGTCATTATTGGAGCAAAACCGTTAACACAAGTCCAGTGTTATTCCGGAGAAAGTCTAGATTTATTCTAGTAAAGAGTTTCGGAACAACTTGTGTTTAATAAAGTTATTTAACTCATTTTTATAAATTTAAATTAACTTTTGTTTGTTTTGTGATCAATGTATTAATGTCATTCATTTTCATACAAAATCATGCTTAAGCATTATTTTCATATGCATTTTGGTTTAATTTGGACAGAGAAGACTTAAATTGATATTTATTACATAACAGCCTTAGAATCCATCCGTTTTGTGTTACATACATGTCCATATGTCGATAACGAGATAAGGAAATGATAACTGCTGAATTTTTATTGTTCCGATTATATCTTAATTAGTGTAATGAGCTCACGCGCAGTATGCCTGTTATGTCATTTGTTTACTTAAGATAAGCTTATATTAGCAAGTCGTTTACTTTTTAATATTGACATATTGGTCACAGAACAATGGTACCACGGTATTTTAGAATAGCCGACACGTAATTACCCAGCTTATAGATCTCCTACACGACGAACCGACGATCTGATCGGGATTATGCACGAATGAAGAACTTCATAGTTCAGAATTTGGAGATTCCATAATTTGTAATGAACTCCGTGTATTAAATGTCCGGTGCCTCGTCAACAAATCTTAACTCCTCTTAGGGAGATAAAACGGCACCAGAGTAGTTTTTTGATGAACAATTAAAATTAGAATGTATAATATTTGATTAAAAATACACTATATATAAAAGTTACTCTATGTAATTTCTGTATCCCTGACAATATATGTGCAAAATTTCTTAATAATACGTTCAGTTATGAAAGAGTAAAAACGTTAGTTAGGATTATCGTCTTTCCTTACGGTAATTGTGTTGGTCATATAAATTCATTTTTTCATATGTTTTAAAAGTTGTGGTCATACCGTAAATTTACTATCTGTAGGTCTCTCTTATAATCGTCTACTTAAATGTTAGAAAGCGGACAAAAAAGAAAGGACTGTGTTCGCTATGTTAAACCGCGCCTGTGTATTGAAAAAGTCACTATTTGATTAAGATTGTACGCTTTTATAGTTCACTTATTACCTAATCCGTCTGATACGATGCTTGACCACACAATGGATATATTTAAACGCAACTCGACTGTGTATGCACTTACTTGCTTTCTTATTGTTCACAACACACACAAAATATGGCAAAAGACGTACAAAATAAAACTATTGTGATCACCGGAGGAGCCGCGGGCATTGGATACGAAATTGCTAAGAGCTTCTTACAAAAGAATTCTAGAGTGGTCATCATTTTAGACATCAATGACAAGATAGGAGTGGAAGTTAACAAAAGACTTACTGCTAAATATGGCGAGGATAAAGCTGTTTTTTATAAATGCGATGTTACAACAGATCTCGAAAAGGTTTTCAAAAAAATTAAAAGCAAATACACCGTTGTTGATGTGTTAGTCAACAATGCGGGAATATTTAATGATTTTTACCTTAAAAAAACCATCGGTATTAACGTCATCGCATTGATGGAATGGTCATTAAAGTTTTTGGAGCATATGAGGAAAGACAAATCTGGAAAAGGAGGAACAATAATAAACGTTGCGTCAATTTATGGATACAGAATCGACCCTTACGTACCAGTGTATCATGCCTCAAAGTTTGCTGTGATGGGTTTTACAAAATCGTTAGGACATTGTTACAACTTTACGAAATATGGTGTCAGGGTGGTGGTTATTTGCCCCGGATTTACCGCTGAAACCAATTTGGGGAGTGATATGGAAGCATTGATGCCTGAAGTAATGGAAGAATTTAATTCTCACGCAAAAACGCAGTTGTGGCAGACACCTGATGCCGTCGGCAGAGCTGCTGTGGAAGTGTTCGAAACCGCAGACAGCGGCACTGCTTGGCTCATTGAAGGAGCAAAACCTATAACACAAGTGAAGTAATATCACAGAAACAGATTAACTTTATACTGTTGTTGCTTTTCTATACCACAAAACTTTTTGTTGTTGCGCATATTATAAACGTTATATTTACATTTTAATTAGATTTTAATAGAAGATGTCTAAAAGGTTTGTCAATTTTTTTTATTCAACTATCCCTTATTTTATATCAGAAGGGGGCAAACGAGCAGTGGGGCGGCTATTGTAAAGTGATCACCGACGTCCATGAATATCCGCAACATCAGAGGAACTGCATAATGCGTTGTCGGCCTTTGGGGAAGGAGTATGCTCGCTTCTTGAAGAACACTAAGCCAAAACGCCAGCCATCAAGATGCTGTGGAAGCTAGTTGGAACTCAATGACGGATGTCAGCCGAAGGAATTGTTCCAAACAGTTCTTCGGAACACTCCTATGGTACATGCGGTATAAAAGGCCAGAAGATCAAGCCGATCAGAAGCCGAAGAGGTCGGTCGTTGACGATTCAGGTCGATACGTGTTCAAGTGGAAGAAGCTGGTATTTGGGAGCTCCAGGCCAGAGATGCGAGCAGTATTTCATGTGAGGCCAAACTTGCGCCTTATACAGTTGCAGGCGATGGACCGGCAAGAAATACTGCTTGGCTGTACTGAGCACACTACTCAATATGTCAACGCCGAGAATACCGATGCTGGCTGAGGCGACCAGGGGAGTGTTGAAGTTTAGTGATACGTCAAAGTTTTTTAGCGGTAAGCGCGCACACTTGTGTCTTTTTGGGTTTGAAGTGGACAATATTTTGTCGACCCCAGTCCGAAACAACACCTTATAATGTTCAGACACAAGTTTATTCCGATTCTCATTGGCGGTAGGCGAAAGAATATTCGCGGCGGGCCGTGTACACTGCATCACCGGTGCTATCATCTACATAGCAATGGATGTTGTTTATTTGCATATCATTGTTACGCAGAAGAAACAAGGTAGGTTTCACAATTTTGAGTGTTTTTAACTTTTTGCGCGAAACCCTAATTCTTTTGCTTAAATTAAATAAGCCTATTTGAAGCCTTGCAATATTACCTATCTTCCAGTAAATTTAAAGATTACTCGGAATAACCGGACAGACAGATAGACAAAAATTTAAAAGAAGCTTGAAACCCTCGAAATTGAGAAAAAAATAACGCGTCGCCATATCGAAAGAGCCGCCGGCTGCCTGCAGTCACAAAGGTTACCTTAAGCAGTAAAATATCTATACAGATAAATAAGGTAAAACAATTAATGTAACAAAAATGCGAAAAATCGTAAAAACTTTTATTCTGCGAAGTGATTAATATGTTTTATTTGATTCCACACGGACGAAGTCGCGGGCAATCAAACAGCTAGTACTAAAAAAAATGTTTTTTTTTTCTAGTTACCAAATGCTTGATAGGTAATTCTTTTATTTGTAATATTTTAGACTACCTGTTTAATGCAATCTTAACACTGCGATGTATTAACAAATTCCTAAAAACTTTACCGCTTCCCCCCTCCCCTCAAAAATAAACCCGTGTATCTTGACCATAACTCTCAAAAATGTATACAAGAAGAAAATGTGTAACGCGTAACGTACCGTGTAACCAAAATTTCCTACCGTTTCGTAAGAAGTTTCAGTTCAAAAAAATAAACCTGTAACAGCCATATCCATGTACTTCGTACAGCCTCTCGTTGCTGGGAATCATGAAGAGCACTGCCTGTTCGACGTCCGTCCAGTCTCGAAAAATAGATTAAGATAATATAAAAATTTTACTTTAAAGACCGTAGACCCATAGTGAGGGACTCGTTCGGTGAAGGTAAGTATTATAGGTTTTGGCTACAGTTTTTACGGCCGGCCGCCTGCCTGACGCCAACGCCGAGTCGGGAATTTTAGAAAAATAAAAATGAATTACAAAGTTTATTTTTATATTGAAAAATTCTTGTTATTTGCAAACACGTCGTAATTATTGACTTATTGTTTTATCAATCTGATATGAAAATTATCCACACAAGTGATAATTTTAGGCACCTCTCGGCGCAATATTCGCTTTGTTTCTTAGTGTTCACTGTGTGAAAACGCATACGGAAAATGGCAAAAGACATACAAAATAAAACTGTTGTTATCACCGGTGGAGCCGCGGGCATTGGATACGAAATTGCTAAGAGCTTCTTACAAAAGAATCCAAGAGTGGTCATCATTTTGGACATCAATGAGGAGTTAGGCGTCGAAGCTATCAAAAATCTTTCTGCAGTTTATGGCGAGAATAAGGCTGTTTTTTTTAAATGTGATGTCACAACAGATCTTGAAGTGGTTTTCAATAAAATTATAGGCACGTACACAACTGTCGATGTGTTAGTTAACAATGCGGGAATATTAAACGACATGGACTTAAAAAAAACCATCGATGTAAACGTGACCGCTTTAATGGAATGGTCGTTGAAGTTTTGGGAGCATATGAGGAAAGACAGATCTGGAAAAGGGGGAACAATAATAAACGTTGCATCAATTTATGGATACAGAATCGATCCTTACGTGCCAGTGTATCATGCCTCAAAGTTTGCTGTTATGGGTTTCACAAAATCTTTGGGGCATAATTACAACTTTACTAAATTTGGTGTTAGGGTGGTGGCTATCTGCCCCGGATTCACCGCCGAAACCAATTTGGGTCGTGATACGAAAACATTGTTTTGTGATGTGATTGAAGACTTAGCTGCTCACCTGCAAAAGCAGATTTGGCAGGAACCTGATGCTGTCGGCAGAGCTGCTGTGGAAGTATTCCAAGCAGCAGACAGCGGCACTGCTTGGCTCATTGAAGGAGCAAAACCTATAACACAAGTCTAGTAGTATTTCAGAAACTGGTTAACTTTAGACTTTTGTTGCTTTTCTTTATTACACAATTTAATTTTCTTATGCATTTTATAAATGTTTTCTCTAAATTTTGATTACATTTAATAGAAGATTAAATTTCATAACTGCGCACGTTTATATTACAATAACGAGTTGTTATTTTATGTCAGTTTCATTATGATGTACCTGATTAATGAAGGTAAATAAATATGGCATCGGTTTTTTTATTCTGTTATTTTATATTTGTTATTTTTTGGCATATTGTGCTAGGTATTCATTATCAAGAAATCTAATCGATTCGAGCATGTAATCTTATGATAAAGTTGAAATGTACAAAACAATCTTAGACATTAAAAATATGCTTTTCGTTAAATATACATAAGTACGAGGATACGATAGCAATATTCATTTATAAAACTCGCTTCTCGGAAATTTTATAAAGGTTCGGATCATACTTTAGTCCCCCTGTTGCCAGTAAATTCTCTACCTCATTCTATTAACAGGCAATAGATGTTTATTGACTCGGGCAACATCTACTGACGGGTTCGCCCGCAGATGGTTCAATTCATAAAAAATAAAAAAAGGTAACATAACGACGTATTAAGATACTTCACTTAAGAAAATTTGTCTGCTGCCTTCGTATTGAAATATACGTCTGTTCGCGTAGACTATAAAGATATAAGAGTGAACATAAAACGTAATTTATCTTTATTTATACCATTCACATTCACTTTATTTTTCTCTTTTTGACGTAATGACAATACGTACATGTACTAAAGTCGAATACTTCGGTAAGCTAACCATTCGTCAAGTTGCTCCCGAAAACTCTTCAAATCACTGACGACATTACTATTGTTGGAAAATGGTGAACAACAACATCTCAAGTATTCTGGGTTTTGTCTGATGAGTGACGTACCAAGTCCTAATTCTAGTCATCTTCCCCTTCCTATCATTTTCTAATAAGGATGGGATAATTGGAGGGAAAGTAAATGACGGGGAGGGGATGGATAGGATAAGGAAATATCATTTTTCTGTATATCCTCTCCTTTGTCCATTAAAGGTAGGAAACGCATCTGACTGCTCGCTAGTTTGCTACGTTATTCCATAAAAAGTAAGACCCCGCTTAATCGTGGGGTATAGGGAGAGTGACCAAGCGAATACCATCGCTCTTCTCCTCCTCAAGTTACTCTACGGCAGATACAAACGACAGCCGTGTGTAAGCATGATAATACATATATTAATTATATTAGATATATTAATTAATTACATATATGAAACGATCATATCTGAGCAGCCTTAGCTTAATACCAACACGCGGCGTTGGATTCGGTGGAGACGCGGGCCAGGAGGCTGATCGGTGACCAAGCCCTTAATTTGATTAGTCTTGAGCACAGACGCAAAGTGGCTAGCCTCTCGGTGTTTTACAGATAGCATTTTGGGGAGTGTGCGCAGGAATTACATGAATTAATTCCGCCATCTCCATTCTACCATCGGACGTTTAGACATACGTTAGAACTCAATCCTTTCATAGCAGAGATACCGCGCTTTCGAACGAATCAATACGTACCTTCTTTCTGCGTACGACAAAGGATTGGAATATCCGTCCAATTCTGACGTGTACCTTCCAGAGAGGAGTGAATAGGCTGTTAATAAACTAGTGCGTACCATCTTTAGACCACGTCACCACTTAACATCAGGTGGGATTGTGGTCAAGCGCTAGTTTATTCTTTATATAAAGAAAATGTTTGAAAAATTGGATTTTTCAATATATTAATAAACGGGCAAGTTTTAAATAATGTTTAATGAGTAATATATTTGACTTAACTTTAACAATATCACAATGTTTAATTAATACTAAGCTTATAACTGGCGAGCCTTCATTCTGACCCAGTGCCCGCCTTGCAGCCGCACTTGGAAGCTGTCCTTGCGCAGCCTCGCTGGAACTGGCGTCTTCTCACAAGGCGATAATTCTATATGTTGAAGCAACTGGTACAAAGCAACCTTTAACTCACATAGCGCGAATCTCGAACCTGTAAGGAGGTGTTCTTAAAGAATAAAAGTTATCTTGCATTATGATTTACGTCGTTATTGTTAGCAATAAACGGTGATAATACACTTCTTGATGGTGTCGCAGTCACAAGTGTGACTATCACTTTTAAATATAGGATTAAAACGACAGAGCATGCCTTACAACTTGAACTGCATTTGAGCGGTGCACAATTAAAGTCAATTAGATGTCTCCTTAAAAATCCATCTGCCATCATAGTCATAATACTTATTGACGGCACAATTACACTTTGCAAGGCGTCATAGTTATCGACAGTGTTACTATGACAATGTTTTTAGATTGTCACCAGATTTATGAACGGTTCTGCTCCGAGAAAATGTGTAAACTGTTCACCAAATCACAAAATATAAAATTCACTATGAATGCTTACCAATACAATTTCTGGGACCGACACCGAATGGCATATAACTGAACGGGTCAATTTTATGTTTATTTTCGTCTGAAAATCTGTCCGGGTCGAATCTTTCGGGGTCAGGAAAATACTTGGGATCGCGATGGAACGACCAAATAGGGATTTGGATTGTTTCGCCTTTCCGAATCTGTAAATTTAATAATTGTGCTTCATCAACAAGTCACGTCCGGAGTTGAATTATATTTTCATAATAAGAGCCAATTCAAAACCTATTTTTTAATTAACAAAATGTGAAAGCTTGACTGTGCCTTGTTCTTAGAACTGATCACCTATTTTGTGGAATATTAACACCGCGAAGTATAGAAAAATAATCCATTATGTTTATGTTCGCCTAATGTACTTCCTACCAACGTTCTTTCTCTACAATTTTGAACTTAAATTTAATAAAGCTGTATATGTAACCTACAATGTAGTCTTCTGTAGCGGTGTTATTAGGTCTGCCTAAATTGTAGTCTCTTGCACATAAACGATCTGCCACAGGCGCTGGCGGCCAAAGACGAAGTACTTCTGTAAAAATGAAAGAATTGTTAAGGGTCTCTGTGAACTATTAACTAGTTAAACTCATCGCATATCGTGTTCGCTTGTCGTCATCACCTGCACCCACCGCGCCCCCCGCCCGATCGAATCGCGCGTTGCGAGCTCAGGCGCCCAGTGGAGGCGTAGGCTTAACTAGGACCCGATCATATTTCTTTTAACTCATACTTGTTTTTACGGTACACAGCGCATTTTATAGCTTCAAACATCTGTCAATATCTATTAGTACTAACATCGTCTAATCGCGTTATTATATTCAGAGATTATCTTTAATAAAAAAAATACCCGATAGATTTTTTGCCTGGTGCATATTGATAGGCGCACGAGTAAGTTTGTCAATAACCAAGAAGGATATTAAGCCTATACATATTTAAAAAGGTGTAAATATCATTTCATAAAGAATACCGACAGTCAGTCCGATGCTTTAGATTACTCTACTGCTAAAAAAGAAAAAACGTAACCTGAAACAACCATATCCAAGTACTTCATGCGCTGTATAGAGTTGTAGTCGATGTTCGTGTTATTTTCTCTGGCGCGGGCGACGTTCTCTTGGATCTCCCGCAGCAGCTGGTGCTGTACCTCTGGGTGCAACGCCAGCTCGTACAGGGCGAACGCTATCACCGTCGACACCGTCTCGAAGCCGGCGATCAGGAAGAGCACTGCCTGCGCCACTAGATCGACGTCCGTCCAGTCTTGAAAAGGAAATAAAATAATGAACTTTAAAAAACGTAGGGCAGACCTATAGAAAAGGGACATTCGGTTTTGGCTACCCCGCCTCCGAAATTTTCGTCAAATAATAATGAACGCTGTTTAGTTCCAGTATTATGCTCCTGCGTCACGTCTAATGAGGTACCACATGCACCAACCCCTTTTCATTCCTTTCTTATCCCCTTTTCGTTTTGTACTCTTGTTTTCTACAAAAGTCTTTGTAGTTCTTTGGATTATTGCCGGATGTTGTTGTATAACAGTGGTCAATATAATAAATTACACTATTTAATGTTTTTTTTTTTTAATGGTATAACATTACTAAATACAATAATACCTTTAGCTACTTTTGTTTTACCAACAGCGGACTCCTCGACAGTCGCGAAGCCGGCGTCTGCATCCTTTACCACTTTACTATCGTGAGACAGCGTCCCTGAAAGTTTTACAAATCAGTAAATGCTTAAATATAACTGACAATCACAAAAAAGTTTAATGAAAAATGTTTCTTAAGAAAAACAGTTAAAAAAAAATTTACTTTGACGTATGCATATTTTGTCATTCTTATAAATAGCAATTTTAAACCTACAACACAGATGAATCTTACGTAAGGTAAGAAAAATATACTAGTCAGAATTTTCAATTC
>JWHW01034474.1:10636-27219 GCA_000931545.1 Papilio glaucus | reverse complement strand
CTTGTATTCAATTTTGAATTTTATTGTTAAGACAAAAGGGTTTTTCGTTGATTATTTATTATTGAACTATTGCCGAGTCTCTTTTGAGTTTTGACTGTCGGCAGTCGTTATGCCAGTGCCTTTTTTTTTACAGTAGCACTATTTGAATACTCTGTTAAATTTTATTTATTCTCTCTAAATATTATTATTGGATAAACGTCATTTATTAGGAGCAAAAACTAAGATATTTAGGTCCCTTTAGGTTGCTGGAGTAAAATATGTCACGTACAGTACTAATACATTTGATAAAAGAGGTCATGATATTTTAGAAACGAAGGAAAAAACTAAAGGTCAAATTTGATCCGACCTTTCTACAAACCTAGTTTTTGTCGAGAATTTGACGCGTAGAAAAACTTTACTCCTTTGTAACTCGGATGTAGGTCACGCGGAGACAGAAATGACGAGAGCAAGCCTGGGGAGGAGACTAATGCCTGTGTTTTATATGACCTTTTTAGTATGATGGACTAACGAAATATTAAAAGGGAATTATAAAGAAAATAAATAACCTGAGAGATACAATATTATTGATTCCCAAATACAAAACAGAGCTTTAAACTAATTTGAACCTAAATCAATGGCAGCCGGCGGGAAGACCCTGTTGTCTGGCAACAAAGTATGTTGTTAATTTCATGAACTACGCAACACGGCAATGGTAAGCTGTGATACACAGCCCAAGCCCCAACTCATTTTGCATTTCTACCAACCGTATCTTGCAACTCTTTTCAGTCGCTTGAGGAAGACCATTTGCCTGTTAACTTCTCGTTTCATATAAAACATGATTAAGTGTTTTAATACAAAAGAAGTAAATTGTCATCCATTTTCGCACATTAGTACATTAGTATTTAATGGAAAACCGATAGAAAAAACACTTGATCGATTGCTTGCCCGGTAAAAAGCGTTCTCGGTAAATGACAAGCAAATTATCTGTCCCTAACATCTTCAACACCAATTTGAAATTCCTCCTCTTTCATGTTGAATATAAATGAAATATTGGTCGATATACGTAGTAAATCTACAACAGAGCACCCTCGCCTCTCGTGGACTGTGTACAAATAATTAAAGATAAAGAACAAACAGTAATGTAACAAGGATCTTAAAAAATAGCCGATTGACATTTTAATGATTTGCTTTCACTACATGGGTCGCTGAAGTAGTGTATATGACACCCGGAAAGAATATGATTCGAAATGGGTCAAGCAGTTTAGGATACAGGTCACCACGGAGTCACAGTAGATATGTGGAGACTTACCCTTGGAAAATATGACGCTCATTCTGAGTGAGTTGGGGATAAAGCTGTTCATCTGATGTAATATTTTTTTTATATTTGACGCAGAATGCGGCTGTACATTTTGTTTTTAGTAAATTTTATCTAGATGGCGCTTATTTAAAATCGCGCAGACTCACAGATGATGGCGTATAAACTTGTCGCGATACAAGGTTTGTCTCTGTCTTTTGATCTGAAAAAACTGAGACGACAATATGTTTTGTGTGAATGTTTTCTGCAGTGAAAACCCACTGTAATATTGTGAACATGTTGTGTATAGTGGTTCATCTGATACACACACTGGTTTGTTTTTTTTCAGTGAAAAACGTTCGAATATTGTTATTATATCATTCATTTTATTTTAAGTTACCACGAATATTAAAATCGTTGAAAATTTTTTAATCCAAAGTTAAACATATGATTTTTGTCGGCGTTAAATCTTCAACAATTTATCACCGCGCCTGGCCGGAGCAGCGTGCTCCGCGTTCAAACGGACAAAACGAAAAAGTTCCTCCGCTCAAGCGGAACGGATTCTGAGATTTGTTGCAGCCGAGACTGTTGGGACAATGGCGGAGCCACTTTTATGAATTAACGCCAACGATTATTCTTAATTTATAAAATTTGCTTTACACTATGTCACTGACACAAATTGAGTATGTTTTTATTTGCTTTTGGATTTTTACTGAGTTTATTATACAAATATATTTTATAAAGGTCTAATGGATGATATTTTTATAGACTGATGTATAAACGCACAGTCCAAACTACTATAATAAAAAACTACAAAAACCTACTGTTCCAAGAGACTATAAAATTTGTAGATTTTCTATTGTTACGTAGGCCAGCACTAAGAAAGTATATTTTTAAATTCATCGTCTAAAGGTTTTTAAGTAGGGGAGAAGAGTTTGTCTGGAGAAATATTCAATACCAATATAAGTTGACCTCAGATTTATATGGTCAATCATATTAAATTGAGTTCAACTTAAGCTAGACAATTGTCGGACGGGCGTGTGAAACTGCGGGAGTCAACACAAAAGTAGTCGTTGATATCACTTAAGGAACAAAGACCAGTATACGCTTGGCGATGAGAGCTCCTCGAAAGATCCAAGACGAAGATGAAAGGGACCTCCAATCGGGAATGCCCTTAGATTCAAAGGACTCGGGCCAACTTAGTGATTGTTTAATCTAGTTATGTTTATTAGTTATCTTGTACCTTAAACATTGTTCTAAACGACTATACTTCGAATACCTTTCTTTTTAAACTAGTTGACCGCAAAATCAATTTTTTGTAAGATCATTCCGCGTATAATAATTTCGAATTAAAGGTAACACGTGTTAAAAAGTTATTGTTAAAACATGAAATATAATTGGAAGTGGATATTGTAAATATAGGTTATATGTTTTACCTCGGCAACAGTTTTATATTTGAGATTAAGAAGTAAGTACGCCATTTTCTATAACCCTGACATTATATTTCATGATCATCGGTTCAGTCGTTAAGGAGTTAAAGCGTAACAAACAAACTCGTGGTCGTATTTATACTATTAGTTAAGATAACTAGCTCAATTTATTTATAGTAGTAAAGCTCGTTCCAGCATCTATGAGATTATATTACACAATGAAATCCCACCGAGCATTCTGAATTCCCCGCAGCAATAATTCAATTCACTGAAGCATCTCTCTGCATATTTCCTGTGCGCACGGCGCACTCGCCCATATTTATTTTCAACCGAACGACCCTTCGAAACCTTGCAAATTCAACGAATGCTTCGTGAAAGATAACTTGACTTCAATATACATTATGTTGAAAAATTACGCTAAACATTATAATTATAAAAATGTAAAATACGATAGGGTTCCGTGGGAAGTTCTGTAATGGGCTTTTAAAGTGAAAGGAGCGCCTGGAAAATACCTGCAGCATATTCGTGCTACGCACTCTCGTGCCAGTACACACGTGTGATCAGCTGTTGGAGAGTGACAGGACTGAGTAGTCCTACACCAGGGATTGGCATTAAGCCCGTATCTCTTCCTCTTGGTAATGGATGCACTGACATCAGACATGCAGTAGGAAGTACCCTGGTGTATGCTTATTGCCAACGACATCGTACTTGTAGGGGAAGATGAACGCTGGGTGCAGAGCAGGTTGGAGAAATGGCGAAATAAACTGGAAACAGCTGGTCTTAAGATCAGTAGCGTCTTAAATGGTGTATTTCTACCAACCCAAACCCAAAGTATGGGTGGATTGTGTGAATGATTGTATGTGCAAGAAGGATGTGAATACAGATATGACGGCTGATAGAGGGATATGGAAGAGGAAGAAGAGAAGAACATACTGTGCCGACCCTAGATAGATGGAAAAATGCAGGAAGATGATGAAATCGTTGTATAACGAACAGTTGAAAACACCTTTAGTTTGTATGTTGTTTAAATTTAATGCCTATAAAATGCTTACAAAATTGTTTCCAACGTGAAACCTCCGGTTGAATGAAAAAGAATTGGAAACAATTCTCAATGGCAAGTTGACAAATTTATTTTCATAGTCAGAATAAAGGTAAATACAGAATAAAAGGCTTTCCTACAAAAGGGAATAAAAAGCCTTTTATATGTCAGCATGGCTGAACGCATGTGCTTTAACCTTTTAGCAATGGTAAAGTAAAAAAAAGCAAGGGGAGCGGTAGTAACTGACCAATTATAGAGAATGCCTATAAGTAATAAACAAGATTATGCAACCTTAAGAGCCATTTCATATTTTATACTAAATTCATGATTTTCAATAATATTAATTAGTAAAAAAAATAAAAACTTAGACCAATTTTTACGTAAATTATTTTATTTATTTAATTTCTACGTATTATTTCGCGTAAATATAAAGAGTAATTTTCATTAAAAAAAATCATATAAAAAGTTGACTAGATTCTTTACAAATAGTATTGAACAATTTTATTTAAAATCTATTCTTTGATTTTACCATTAATTCTGTTTTTATTAGTTTAGAGGACTTATTTATATGTTATCTTTAACAATATAAAATAATTATTTTTCGTCTCATCTAAGGTATTTACGATTGTAGCGCCTCAAGATTGTTAAGTCCGTCACGAGAGTCTGCATGCTGTGTGCACGTGTGCCATTGCTACGCACACATATAAGACCTCACATAGTTGTACTGTTTAGTTTCACAAATCGAGCGTAAATTTTTTGTGAAATGACTCTTAAACGGCTCGCATATTCACAACTTTTTAAAATATAGTCTTCTCGTTGTTAAAAAGTTTAACATTTCTATATTTTCCTTGTTCAGTGTAATTATTGATTGCTTGATTTTTACTTCAAACCTTTTTGTTTAGTAGTTATGAAATGAAGTCGTGTTGTGTTACAACAGTCTTGTTGAATGATCTGTCCTCGGCGGTATTTCCACACCAATACGCCTTAGCCGAATTATGGGTCCATCAAGAAAAGCGCGAGCTCTTCCTTAAAGGCCGGCAGCACATCTACAGTTCCTCTGGTGTTGAGGATGTTCATGGGCGGCGTTGATCACGTAACTTTTGTAAAAAATAAATATAAGCAAACCACTAGTTTTATAAAAATCCCTTATAAATAGGATGAATAACTGCCTAACTATCATCAACTCTTGTGGCTTTAGGTATACATTTTATTAAATAATAACTCAACATTTCGCTGTTAAGCATTTATATAAAGTGTAAAGTTGTTCGAGTGGCGAAATTCATTGGAGGGAAGAATTTTAATGGTCTAGTTGATAACTACTTTACAAAGTTAAGTGGGCCGTTAATGAAGAGCCCGCGCGGACTGCTGTCGTGTCAATGGCGGCCAGTTGAGTTGGGAATTAAAATCTACTTTGTTTATTCTCACGACTAATGATGGGGTCAGAGGTAACGAAATCAAAGTCTACGAAAACTAGTTATAACCAGTAACTTTATTTAAACCACCATATAACTAATATATCTTGACTTTGGTTTTACGTTTTTTTCATATTTTTTAATTCAAGAATTTCTAAAAAAAGTATTGAAATGAGATGTTTAACTGTGGTTCAATGATAACATCTCAGATCTTAAGGGGTAATTCTTTTGCAAATCGGACGTACAGACATAATGTTGCTGCTTGCGTTAGTATGTAGACGATTGCTAGGTTAACTACATTTCCTCTTAACATTATTAACAGTGGTAGAGTCCGCAACAACAACATCTGTTGCACGAATGGGTCGGCTCGACCGGTGAAATACCACGACCACACAAAAGACAGGCATGAATTAGTAGAAGAAGTATTCTGTATTTAGTCTGATGAGTGAGGTGCCGGAGGCCTAGTTCTAGTCCTCTTCACCTTCCCATTCTTTGCTAAGAAGAAAAGGATGGGTAGGAGAAGGGGGCTTGATGGTGAAGGGAATGAATAAGAAAGGGAATTAACTACTTCCTGTTTATCCCCTCCTCTATCCATTAAAGCTAGGGAACGCATGTGCAACTCATTAGCTTGTTGTAGATGTCTATGGGTAGCGACTACTTGATATCGAGTGAACCGCTTGCTTGTTTGCCACCTTCTACTATAAAAAAAAAATATTTAGTGAGACAGTGTTGCATCCTTAGTGTAGCATATTATCTAAAGAGAATATTTATTAATAGAAATATCAATGAGCGTGCGGTATACAAACTCTTTCCTTCACTGAAATATTTTTATGATAATCTCGAAGCTAGTTTTTTCTACAAATCAATAAAAATGTTTCTTTTCTGAAATCACATCGTTACATCGGGATATATAATGAGACACAATGGGATATAGATAACTCATGGACTTGATTTAATTTCTTATATCAGGGATTCAAAGAAAGTGAAAAGACGACGTTAAAGTTTGGTTTAGTTTAAACGCGACGTGAGGACGTGATGTTTTATAACAAATCAGTTATAAACATATAATATCTTATTGTGTTTCGCAAATATTAAATTAACCTTTTAAACTTAACTTTTTTTATTACATTGCTAGGCTTCGAGGTTAGGTAAAATTTAGGCTTTGATTCTCATCAGATGAAATAAACAACAGTACATTCCTGCATTTTACGTATAATTTGTTCCAAATCGAGATGGAAATTTTGTAAATAATCACACTTACCACACATGGCGACCTTTACACTTTTTATACTATCTCCAGAAATGTTATAATTTTACGGAAATCGTGTGATAATTTAAAGTAAAATATACATACCTAATGTTATGACGTAATGAGAGAAAAGGTTGGTGTACCGTTTGTTTACAAATATTATTATTCATCTTGATTTGAAACAAACTATAAATAAACATATCTACCTTAGTTATTTCTTCAGCAATAAAAGTTGCTACTAGAAAATACCGTGATCAAATTTATTAAATACTCCTTTCGAGTCCTTTTATTTTATATCCCAGTCGTTGTAGCTTCAAATTTTATCACGATACTACAAAAATAATCAAATTATAAATTCTAGTTCATTACTTTCATGAAAATTCATCTCAATGTTATCTTGCTAGTGTACACTCGGTACAAAAACTCCTCGAGAGTAATTTATTCGCAGTTATTTTTAATAAATCTTATTGAAGTGCGCTTTCTTAACAAATGTACAAGAGCCTTCGAAGCTACTTATTTTTAAAAATTAATTAAATCTTTGCAATATAGATCTGGTACTAATGTTTACCTGCTGAAAATTTTTACATTACACATTTTAGTTATATGTATCTTAGCGCTGTAACACACTTCTAAAGAAAGATGGAAAAGACCTACGATGATGAGCCCTTACACGACGCCCCCCAGTAGAACATTACCTGTTTAGCACAAGTTATTATATATCATTAGTAATAATTTCAAAATTAATTAATTTTTAATTACTAATTTATTTTAGGCGTAATATTTATGTACATAATGTGCCTTCTCAAACTGTATTCGTGAGTTTTTCATAAAAATATGAAGCAAAAAATACTTGAAATGAATGTTCGCTTCGACGTCATTATCAAAGTCAACTCCGTGCTTTGGGCGAACTTGTTCCGATCAAAGGAATTGAGAGCAAAAATAAATCGACTAATACTTCTAACGATACTCAATGCAATTAATTATTATTAATTAATGGAATAATTTTTATTTATTATAACTTCGAAATTATTTTTTTTTCATTAAAATATTTTCCAATGTGACCAACGAAAGATTATTTAGTAACGTAACGTATATTTGTAATAGTCTGGATACTACTTTGTTTAGACTTAAAAACATCGTAGTCTTATGTAGTCTGTGGGATAACTAGTTATTAATTACTAAATTAATTAATTATTAATTCTTTTTTATTATTTATATTCGTCAGGGTACAATATTTTAATTGAAATAAAAGGTTAGTAGCTTATGAGTTAGGTACAATTCGTTAAATAAAGAGCGTAATTCCTTGGAGACGAGAAAATGCAAAAGCGCAGCGCTCGAGACACTTAAGTCAACGGACCGCTGCTTCCACTTCAAACGATTAATGTACAGCTTGTACTTTACAAATAAATTGCATAATTAAAAACAAGAATCCTTTCTTTCTACAATACAATAAAAACAAAATCAACAATCCAACTAGACGTTCGTGACATTTCGAATACACATTTTTTAACTCAAGAATTTCTTATATTTTAATAGAGTTTTTAACTTCGTCGAGTAAAGTAACCATGGCTTACTTCTTATCAAAACTACTAAATTCATTTTACTGGAAATAGATTGTTTGATTTCTATAACGATAGTAATAAGATTGTGTTTGTACAGAGTAAAGTCAAATGAAAATAAATGAAATTTGTTATATGTAATTTTAAAATATTTTGATCATTAAAGAAACGTTGCAGAAAGTAAAATATAATCATGTCATCATTGTCTGAGAATTTAACACTAATATATACTTTATTTACTCTTTATATATAATACATAGCTGATAATATAAACTAAATAAATGACTTATTTATTCCCACTTACTGACTACATTCAGACATTTAGTAATTAACATGTTTTATTTTTTAAGCTGATATAGTAGAATGGAATAAAAATTAAGACACGATTTCAATCCAATAACCACATTATTTCGACTATTTTCCTTATGTTAGAGATACTAAATGTATTTTCAATTTTAAATCACTTTAAGGCGTCACCTTTTATCTTTTACTCAAAGACCAACGATATATATTTCAGCGAGGCAAATGAATTTCCTTTGTCCTTTCCCAACCACTAGTAACGTCATAAAAAGGATAAAAGCTCAGCACAGACAGACGATTTAAAAATCGTCGTGTCAATTCAATTTCTTGATAGAGTCTTGCTAGAGAGCGCGTTCAGAAAAATTACGGAAGGAAATCTTACTTCGTCTGTGGATTTACTTTATCTTAATAAATCTTACTCGAGTATTCTTTGTGCATACTTGTGATTGTTCGAACAGCAATAACGGTAATACTAAATTGAGCAAAGTAATATTAAAACATATTGAGTATGTTTATTTCAGGCACAAAATCTAGTTCACCGAACTTACTGTTTCTTAACTTACAATAAGTATCTGTTTATTAAATTAAAAAAAAAAACACCGAATTGATAACCTCCTTCTTTTTAAAGTCGGTGAAAAAGAGTATTTATTGAGTAATACCTGAAACTCATCAAAATAATTAAAACAAAGTTGAGTTAGATACGACATTTATAGCTCAAGAATGGCTTGACAGATATTTTTGATATTTGATGTGTTGGACTTGGACCCGAGTAGCAAAATAACTACTGAAAGATATGAAAAATTCACGAAAATGTGATTATTCACATATTTTTCCCATGTCACGTTATCTCATGAAACGACTGAAACTACAAAGAGTACCTACTACTCATAAATCCTGATTCATACAACAAAATAAAACACAAAAAAAAAACGAAAAACGTGTTTCATTGTAGGGAATCCATTCAAGCGCAACCCATCCAGCAATTAATATAACTAATAAGGCTTAGTTAGAACGAAGGTCGTGGGGTTAAAAATATCGTTTAAGAAACTTTGACATTCGCCTATTTAGTTTCTTTTTAAGATTATGTTCGGTAAGAGGCTTACATGAAAATAGGTTTACCCAAACTGTAGTCCTCTTGTTAAAGGAAAGAGGATTGTTTATTGTTAGAAATCCTTTTCGGAAATAACAAGCTTCCCTTTTCAACAACTACCCGCTCACATCGCACCTGCTTGTTGTATTTCTGATATCTGATGTTTGATACGATATGCTTCTGCTTTTGATTTCTTTATCGTTATCCATAAATATTCAAATATATTAAAATAGCAATAAAATATAGGGAAAATAGCTCTGTTATTTGGCATATACTTTTGAATCACCGAAGTTCATTTGCAATCTCGACCTTTGGTGAAGATAAATTTGCTCCACAGTTAGTCAAAGGTCATGTAGGTCACAGCAATAGTTTCTAGATTATGGCCTGGGATAGAGTCATCTAAATCGCAATATAAAGTCATATAATGTAAATATATATAAAAATGAGTCCCTATTTCCCTTGGTCACGACATCATGCGTTAACGCCTGGACCGATTTTTTTTTATTGGGTATCGTCTGGAGAAGGTTCTTAGGAAAAATAAATAATAAAATTTGGTGGGACATTTGGCATAACTGTCAGTCGTTTGACAGTTATCGAGATTACCTTAAGTATGGGATGAACTTTTTTTTTTAAATAGAATGTGGCAAACGACGGTCGCAGGGGGAACCGATCCCCCTGCGACCGCCACTCATAGGCATCTGGAACAACCTAACGAGTTACAGATTCGTTGCCTACCTTTAACGGACAGGGGGAGGACAAACAGAAAAGAATATTTCCGTGTCCTATCTATCCCCTCCCTGGTCAAATCCTCCTCCCATTCCCATCCGTTCCTTATTAGAAATGGAGAAAAGGACTAGAATTAGGCCTCCGCCACCTCATCAGACGAGACGCAGAATGCTTCTACTTCACGCCTGTCTTCTGTGAGGTCGTGGTATTTCACCGGTCGAGCCGGCTCATTCGTGCAACAGATACGGTTGTTGTGGGCTCTACTACTGTTGTATAGAGAACTACCCGTGCGAAGCCGGGGTGGCTCGCTAGATCCTGATATTAACCACCACTCGTCTAACATGGGTATATCTTCAATTGAAATTCAAATGAAAATTAAATCTACGTACCTAATAAAGCTTATTTCAAAATAGAAAATAAAAAACACATTTTTTGTATCAGCACTTCGTACGTCTTGTAAGACGGTTTACATTTTTTATGTCACACAAATTTCGTTCTTGAGTCCCCATTTTTGGGACGCGTCTGTTCATCGATCAACGCCTTGAAAAATTTGATGTGTGGTCCAAGTTACAGCCTTTAACATTTCAAATTATTTATAGCAGCCATTGTCTATGTCTCCTCCGGTTTGGTTCTGTTTGTTCAGTATCAACTAAACCGCAAGGAGACACGCGAGGGGTGCCTGCCAGCATTGACATTCACCTTGTCTACAATAACATGTACTGTACAGTTCACTCAGCAACAATGTTTAAAATAGTTACCTCACTGTGTTCAATTTCGTTATTATTGGTCCATTTGATAAAATTTATTTCCAATATTCGGGAGAGACATGGGCTGCTGTTATGAAGATCTACAAGGGACTTTCTGTATAAGATGATGATGATTTATCATCATCTCTCTGTCTTTTTCTCACTTATGTGGGGTCGACACAGTATGATCTTAGTCTCTATTGTATAGGTTTTGACTAAGGTTTGTACGGCCGGCCCCTTGCCCGACGCCAACCTTCCTCGGGAATAAATGTTTGTACTAAGATTTATTTTACCATTGTTCTCAAAGACAAAAGATAGTCAAAAGTCGTTAGGACTGTTATTGGTCGGGTGCATTTTTCGTCAGGCTCGCCGTCACTGTACACTATTATCGCTGCCCTGCATTCATCTCTTCTGCGTTACAACAGTCCAGCATTAGTATCCATTCCTGTAGAACCAGCGCCCTCTTCCGTCTTCATTTTCTATATAAAATATAGCAAATTATGTACAGCGAGAACTGTAGACTTAAAAGACATTTAGGAAATGACATATTCAGACTTTGGAATTGTTTAAGCGACCAACGCGTTCGCCCCTGGCTTGCGTCGGTCGCCATCCCTCAGCACGCGACGCGCACCGATGAAGTTGATAGATGACAGGGATGTAATCCCACCAGTAATCTCCGCTCCGCTTCTCCAAATTTTTCACGTTCACCCCGCACTTTAATCCTCCAGCGCTGCGCTGCTGTGCTTGTAATGAATACGGTATGTTTGGTTTTACTCGTCATGTATAGCATTTTGCAACACAGGGGGCATATTTATGATGAAAGAAAGTATTAAGATATAGCTGCCTTCTCATTGCCATGTAGCCGGATCAGGAATTTTGAATTGGATGAATTTTTTTATCAGGATTTTATAAGGTAGTAATTATAACCAGCCTCTATGTTGATGTTTGAGCGCTACTTGTTGGCTTAATAAGTTCCGATGATCACTCAGGCATGTTAATTTTAATCTAACTTACAATAACTTAGGAATTTGTCGATTGATCTCCAATTATAGCAGTAAAGTGATTCCATTAAAGTCTAGGATCAAGCTAGGTTACAGTATTTGTAAACATAAATGAAACTCATTTACACCTTGTCAAATATTGAATTTTTAATAGAAAGATATACAAATAATTTACTTTAAAATATGTTTAATCGAATTTGAAAACGTATTGTGAGTTTAGCCCGGCTTATTTCCAAACAAAATTCACATAGAAAATTATTTTTACAAACCGAATCCCGACCAATGGAATTACCAATACTAATTGAATTTCGCTTGGCGTCTAAAACCTGTTTTGTATCAAATGTAAACTCGACCACGCCAGGTGACGTTCCCCAAAAAAAAACAAATGAAATCAAATTGAAACAAAGCAACGTGAAATTAATTCATTTTTAAATGAAATTAGTTCTCAAGCAGTGAGCTCACAGAGATTTTACATTTAAACTGTTTTAATTTTGCCCCAATAACATTAAGCATAAATAATTTAAAGCAGGTGTGTAATAGATTCAATTCATCATCATAACCTTAGAAGACATCTGGAGATATGGTAACAGTAGTTTACCGTGACTCCCTTCGAGTTTCACACGGGTGAAAACCTGTGAAAAACTTTCAAAAAACACCCAGAGTTTCAGGTTTAGTCATTACCTTCGACTAATTCCTCACATGTATCTAAAGACGATGTGATAAAACTAAAGTGTTATTATTGGTGAGTATATTTTATTAATCCTTATATAGGTTAAAGCACAGACGCCGACGATAAAGTGCGGAATGTAGCGAATATCTCACAGTGAATGAACATCAATCATCGAGACGCGTCGCGCGCAGACTGACGCGCGTCATTGCGGCCGCCGCGCTACGGTCGAGTTACAAACAACGCTGGCACATAACAACTGCCTCGTTTATTATTCTCCAAGTTTGAAATGTTCCATGCGACTCAGAGAAGAGCATGCGTTAAAAAGATACAGAGTTGAGGTGCATTAAAAATACTACCCATTTTTGAACTAACAACACCACTCTATGGATCTGCTGGTCTGATTTTTTTTTATAGTGGTCATGTTAGATGTCTTTGTTTAACAGAGATTTTACATTTTAGATTGTAACATCAGTCTCACAATAATACTCTGATGTGTGTGTACATGTTACACTATTTCATGTGAACTCACATGAAATAGTGTAACATGACACTATTACAAAATGCATTCGTAACAAAAACATATCGCACAATATTTTAATATATATTTAAAGATAGAATATACAAAAACAATTCAGCTTCTAGTTAATTCCTGAAGTTGTCTAGACCTCTTCATTAACACCGGCTGTCACGCAAAGATAAAATACAATGTTTTAACCGAATGATTTTAACACGTTCATTGCCAATCACGCGTTATCGTAGTACATCTTATTTACGTAAAATAAAAGTGCGATTCGGACTCGCGCACGTAAGGTTCCGTACCATTATCTATAAAAAATCATGTTTGTAGTATTGGAGTCCCCTTAAATATTTTATATCTTCTTATCTTGATAGTTATCAGACATACAGCCTGGTGACGGACGGACAGACGGATATCGGAGTCTCAGTGTTAAGATCACGTTTTATACTTTGGATACGGAACTCTAAAAATGACATATTGAGTTATGAATAGAATTATTTAGTACGGTCGACAAAGCTGGAAAAATGACTAACAGAAAAATTAAATGTACATAAATCTACTATAAAAATTTTAATTCTTAATTGAATGTGTCTTTACACGTGGACATACTCGGCCGCGATGCGCCGTCAGACTTCAATAGCAATCTTTGACTCAAGGGAAATTGCATTAGCTATAGAAAGCCAACATCACGTAACAGGTTTCTCTAGATGTTAATTTAAAGAGTAAATTACATTAAAACTGTAAGAGAAATATAATTTGAAACTTCGACTTTCTTGTAGTTAAATCATCGATTCAATCAAGGCATTTGTTACCGTGGCGAAAACATTCATATAAAACATATTGCCATCTCAGTTTTTTAATGGTGAAAGATAGAGAGAAAGCTTGTATTGCGACACGATTTTACGCAAAACGGTTACACGGTTATATTAAATTTCTAGCAGGCGATTGTGACCCTTATATTCCCCCTTTCACACTTTCCTCACTTCCATATAATTATTGTACTGGACATTTGTAGTATGACAAATAAAAATCTCAGTATTAGAATTATTCTTACATTCAGTAACAGCATTCCCTTCCTGGGCCTTTACTTTATTTAAATTGTAAGAAATAAAACAAACGTTAATCTTAACTTGGCACGAATACCTTCTCTATTCGTTCCATTTACCGAATCTCGCAGCGACTGGAACGGGAAATAGTCCGAAGAATAATTACTTTGTTGCCGTGTAGTCAAGGCATCGAACAATTTGTACTGTTACGTATATGTTTTGTGGACCCGGGGTCCGGTCACGGTCCGTTGGCGGCACCAACGGGGCAGAAAGCGGTGCTTTTGTGGCCGTTTTCTGTCCCGCGCGGATACATTCCCGACGAGACGATTCTAACTGACTGACGGATGGACTTTACCAACACAAATGAAAGCATTAAAATAACACACATTTAAACATAAGGTTCACTAACTAGTCTTTACGTGAACGTGAAGATTATTTGCGGACGTAAAAATTGTAGCTAAAACCTATACAGTATGGATTACAATCATACCGTGTCGACCCCACATGAGTGGGAAAAGGGCTGGGAGATGGATGACTAATTAATAATCAACGGCCACGTACGATACTCTCGTTTGAAGACTCGAATGTGTTCATAATGTTAAACTAAATACAATCATATAACAACATTTTAAGTTATATAGTATATTTAAGAAATAAAACAAACATCTTAATAAGTAAATGAGATAAATCGTGGCCATAGGCGTCAGAACGAACCACCTTCTGTAGATGATGTTTTCATTCGCTTATTTACTTCTCACTAACGATGCACTCGACTCTTAAGTGGTTATTACCACGGTCATTAAAATTCTAACCTTCAATGAACGCCCCGACCGACCAACCGACTTCTTTGTTTAATTGTTTTACAAGCGGACAAGTTAGAAATGATTTTTTTTATATTAAAAGACTACGAATTAAGTATTATTAGTAAATAGATTAATTATTAAATATATACCATCTTTATAATGTACTTTTTTATTAGATATCTTTGTTAACAATAAGCAAATCAAATGGTTGCTAAGGTTTATTCATGAATTCAACTTTATGCCGTACGCATATGTTAACTTTAATAATATAGGCACAAAGAAGATTAAATTGATTTCTCTTTTTTTGGACTAAAATCTCAATTTACCGAAAGAATTCCTTTCCAAAATAAAGTTCAATTTGATTCTTTATCGGCGACCTTGCTCTGTCATAAAGCCGTTGCTTTCAAATCTAATCAGCGATGTACATAAAATTCCTGTTTAAAAAAACGTAGCCATTTTATAGGTTCATAAAGACGGCTCCCTAGCTGATGGCTTGCGTGTCTTATTTAACAAGGAAACCAATGACTAAGACTATACTCAGGAATTAAGTAATTCTTACTTACACAACAGATATTTGAGATTTAAAATTCAGACGAATTATTTGATTACTGAATTTAATCTTCAAATCCGCGTATTGTTTCAGCTTATGTGAACAAAATGACTATATTTAGCTATTAAAAAGAGTGCCATCTAGCGGTTGGTGGCTAAGTCAATATAAAATATAGAATTTAATTGTTGTTATACTTTCTAGATCATAGTACAGATGGCGTTTAAATCAAAGTTTAAAAATTCTTACGAATACATTTATTTTAAAATAATCGTGTATTATTTTAATAGAGAACTAATTAAAAATAACTTGCTTTTCGACGAAGTCTATGCGTTAGTTATCTCTGGCCCGTTCAGCAAATAGCATGTAACAGACTTTAGAAGCCAATACAGGTTCTTTTAGGTCTTGACTTTTATGCCATCTATGTTATCCAAAGATAACTAACAAAAATGAGAGATGTATATTAATTTAGCCACCTACCGAAAGATGGTACATATTTTCATTACATCATATACAATTTTTGTTGTTTATTGTATGATTCTCTATTCACATTATTTGAAAAGTATTCATGCAGCGTCTAGGCAATGATCCCCCGAAACTAAAAAAAACCTGTTGTGGGTCATAATAATCAGTTTTACATGAAATGTATGCGTAATGAGGATTTCATATTTTTAAATTATCACTTCTCTAACGTTAGTGCTCAATGATTGCCTTTATTTTTTATATTTGTGTGTTTTTAAATCTTATCGGATGTCTTTATTAATTACGTCTGTGTTCACACAAACTCTTACATCAACTTCAATAATGTAAAACCGCATTCACAATGTTTCCTTTGGGTTGTAGCCATTGAATAGTGAACTGTTAAATTATACTGAAAATATAGAACAACTATCTAAGTGCAAAAATATTTTTTTTCTTTTCTGGTAGGGTCGACACTGTATAGGTCCATACTGTATGGGTTTTGTCTACAATTTTTTACGGCCGTCCGCCTGGCTGACGCTAACTTTCCTCGGAGATATACGAAATAAAGGTTATCGAAATTTACATAATTACTTAAATTACTGTTCTTGATCTTTACCAAGTTCAAGGGGCAATTAAAATGTAAATTAAATTCGTATTAGTAAGTGGCGTATGCGTTTTAATTAATATTTCCTTAGAAAATAATGGTTATTGTG
>JWHW01034474.1:0-10245 GCA_000931545.1 Papilio glaucus | reverse complement strand
ATAGTATTTTATGAATATTAAAGGTTTTGTATAAGTGGTGTATTCAATTAAATCTTTATTAAGTTATTTTGTACTTTTTAGTTTTTGAAGTCGGTTTTTAAAACGTAGTTTTTTTTTATTATTAAAACAATGTAAGTATATTAGCTATTAAAAAGAAGTGACTTTGAAATATTTTTAAAGTATTTTTTTTTCACAGACTAATCTCATCTATCATACCTTTTTGTAATTGGTTGATAATGACACGATGATGATTGCGAGCTTGATTTTTCTGCACGTTACAGAAACTTTTGAGTCAAAATAGCCCAAATTATATCTTGTTAATGCTTAATGTCATCGTTGAATTTTTTTATAAATTTTGAACAACACTTGAAGAAGAGAGAAGAAGACGCAAGAGAAGAGAACAAACTTTACATTGCATTTTTTCGCACCTTTTTTAAATCAGTGGCTACAGGGAACGTCACAGTAACGGGACTTTCAAACCCGAAAAGTACATTATCAAAGTATTATATATAATTTAGTTTTGCTTTGTCCAGGGTATCGATGACTAAACCACTAAATTATCAAAGTTATCGAACCTTTGAATTTTATTTGATGCTACTTGTATATGTTATCGTCTGCTACATTAATTCTTTTAATCTCGATAGTTTTTGTTTTATCTACGAGCAAGCTATAAATACATATATAACATTTTATATGCGATCATTCGCGACCGCAGCTGCCTGTCTGCTGCCGTCCGTGTATAATACAACAGCCTTTCGAGTTGCAGCAGAGGATTTTTGTAATCTTATCGTTTTCATAACAATTGACTAAACATTTTTAACAGAGATTATAAAAAAACAGTAAGTATTTAACTATAGTATAATCCATTAATATTTTAATGACTTTTTTATCATTCTTATTTATTATTTACTAGCTGTGCCCCGCGGTCTCGTTCGCTATACAATTTAATTTAACCGACGATTTCCCTGACCCCTATTACGATTGACCTGAATAGATCGCATATTTTTTCCCCCTTACTTGACACTTATCGTGATATTTTGAAAAAACACGAATGCAGTGAACTACCTAACCCCCTGTACAAATTTTCTCGAACTTAGTCACAGTAAGAAAGGGGACGCTGAAATCAGCGCTATTACCAGTGTCAAACTGGTAGCAGCTTCAGCTGAGCCTCTTCCCCCTAAAATTGTTGATTTTGTTTTACTTTTATTTTCTGTTTCTTCATGTAACGTTATTTTTGGGCAATAAATTGCATTTCATTTCATTTATTTCATATCTTTATAAATTACTAGTGACCCGCCCCGGTTTCGCCTGGGTACCTACAAAATATGTTGATCCGATCGCTACCAAACACAGCTGACACCGACTCCAAAAATAAATATGATTAAGAATTGATTCTTATGTTTAATTGCGTAAAATTATTTTATACTTTTAAGTGAATTTCTTGTTTTTGAATATAGTTTTTTGAAGTCGGTTTTGTTTTTGTTTAAAAGTTTTTTTTGATAGATACGATTGAATTTGAACTATGTGCAACGGTAATAAATTGCAAATTGATCTTCGAAATTAGGAACACATCTACATTTCTTAGACAACAGTGAGTGATTATAATTAAATATGAACTTTATTGAATATCAATAAAGTTCAAATTGACTCTACATTTTATTTAGAAAACGTTTATATGGGAAAAGAGGTGTTTTTAGGGTTTTCGCGGCAATTATTCGATTTTTTTCACCTTTTAAACCTTCCCTAGACCCTCCACGAACATTTCAAGACCAAGATAAGATAAATACGTTCAGCCGTTCTCGAGTTTTAGCGAGACTAACGAACAGCAATTGATTTTTACATATATAGATAGGCTATATATAATTCTCATTTTGTTTGTTCTCTGTATTTCTCTACTATAATATGCATGTATTATACATATCAACCTTTACTTACCTTTCTCTTGAATTACTCTGTTGTTAAAACCGCATTAAATCTGTTTGAAAGATCTAAAGGAACAGACATTGGAAGCGACTTTGTTTTACATTATGTAAAGATATATATAGATCTTTTGTCTTTTCTATTACACGTCATCCATGTCAGAAGAATGCTAGAAACATTCGGTCCACTCCGGTGCTACTAGGATGAACATTTCTTTTGCGCTTTCCAAATGATATGTACAAGTTAGGTCCTGTTGCAAAATCCCCCTGATGCTACCCGTGCGTCGTGCCAAACTCATAGTTTACTAAGAGTATAATTTACTAGTGATCCGCCCGACTTCGCCCGGTAGCCGTTTCGGAATCCATAAGGAACATCGCCTTTTATATACTTAGACAAGAAACAAAAAAGAATATTCACGGGCACTGTACAAAATGTACAGTTCCCGTGAAATAGCCTAGCCTAGCCTAGCCTATACGATATTCCAGACTGTAATCTATCTCTGAGCCAATTTCATCCAGATCCGTTGAGCCGTTTTTGCGTGAAAGAGTAACAAATATCTATAAATCTTTACAAACTTAGCATTTATAATATTAGTAGGATTGATTTGATTAAATTGTTATGTCAGAAGTTACAACAATAAACATAATAGATACTCAGTCGTTCAAGGTTTGAATTCGATGAAGACTTACTACTGACAAGATAAAATCAGAAGTGGTCGATAGGAGTATCCATAATACAATTGTACTTTCACTTAGCTCATCTTTTCCGACTTTGATTGCGTTTGTTTTATACAAGAAGATGGGAAACGAGCAAGCGGTTCACCTGATATTACGTGACCGCTACCCATGCCATAGGTACCTGGTGTAAGATAATGAGTAGCAGGGCATAGGAGGACGGGGCATAGACAGGAAAAATAATACTTCCTTTTCCCCGGTAACCTACTCCCCGTCCAATCCTCTTCCCCTTCCTATCCCATCCTTGTAAGGAAAGGATGGGAAGGGGAATAGCACTGAAATTAGGCCTCCGGCACCTTACACATCAAATTAAACGTAGAATATTCTTACTTCACGCCTGTTTTCTAGGTGGTCGTGGTACCGGTCACCGGTCGAGCCGGCCCATTCGTGCAACAGATGTTGTTGTTGCGGCTTTCTCCCTGGGGTACATATAGTGTGCTATGCCGATGACACTCTGGTCACGGCCCGTGGAAAGTATTTCGCCAAGGCTGCCCGCGTTGCGACTGTCTGTGGAACAGATTGTCGGCTGGATAAGATCTTTGGGTCTTAAAGTGACGCTTAACAACTCCGAGGCTATTTGTTTTCATGGGCCTCGGAAGGCACTATTACCTTGGTCCTTTATCGATGTCGACGATGCTCATATTGAGGTTGGTCCTAATATTAAATACCTCAGGGTTACCCTCGATTGCCGATGGAATTTTCGTGATCACTTCGCTAGGCTAGGTCCTCGACTGATCATGGTGGCTGCTGCCTTAAGGCGACAGCTGCCTAATCCTCGGAGGTTGGAAGCGAGTAGCCGCCGCCTTAATCTGGGCTATACATGGCTCTGTATGGTCGAGAACTTTAACGGAGCGTACTATCGGATTCCTAAGGCGACCGCAGAGAGTTATGGCCATTGGAGTCATTCGTGGATACCGCACGATCTCTTATGAGGCGACGTGCGTTTTAGCGGGAACCCCTCCCTGGGATCTGGAGGCGGAGTTACTCTCGTCTCTACACCAATGGCGTCTGGAATTTCGACTCGACGTAGGATATCCCCTTCCGAGGGAGTGGGAATCGCGAAAGTTCCACGCACAACAGTTACTGCTCGAAAGGTGGATGGAGAGGTTGGCGCATGCTAAGGCAGGCAGCAGAACTGTTGAAACTCTACGTTCGGTTCTAAAAGACTGGATAAACAGAAGGCACGGACAACTAACAGTTCCGGCTAGTACAGGAACTCTCTTGGAATGGATGGTTCGGTAATTACCTGAGCAAGATAGCTAGAAGGGAGCCGACATCCATATGTCACCATTGTGACTGAATCCAATACACGGCACAGCACACACTCGAGGGGTGCTCAAGTTGGGCGGGACTACGCCAAGACCTTGTTGCAGTAGTGGGGAATGACCTCTCGCTTCTAACCTTTGTTAAGGCTATTGTTGCTAACGAGAGGTCCTGGAACGCCAGCATAACATTCTGCGAGGAAGTAATATCGCGAAAGGAAGCTGCGGAGAGGGATAGGGTGAGGTCATCTAATGTACTAATCCATGCAGCCGGAGAACTGGGTGTCGAAGGAGGGTTTACCACACAATACAGAAACCCCCATAATGTAAGCCTGTGCGGCAATTTGAAATGTTGCCGTCCTGTACGTTTCGTACGTAGTGGCGCGCGTGGTGGGGAGCTATAGTTGAGAGGAGACTCAGTCAACGCCGTCGGGATAACGGAAGTTTGCGAAAGTGTTCCCGTGTTCCTGATTATGAGCGTCAAGAGGAAACCGTGGGGTTCAAGTCGGTGCGAGTCCGACATAACCACCCTTACGTCTGGGTGCGTATGCGGAGGCATTTCCCCACGGAAAAAAAGGTGTAAATAATACCTATGTTATCTATGTAATCGAGAGATTATAAGGAACAAATCGATATGTACGTTTTATTTTTACATGCCACAATTTGTGATGAGCCCAAATACTGAACAAGACAAACTGTCTCCTTTGTGTTAATACATTGTGTAAACAAATGTAACATGAGTTGTTTGTTGTCAGGTTATGCTTCTATTAATTTGGTTGCTGGTGGCTGTGGTCGCCTTGACGCACTACTTGTCTCGGGTGTACTCCAGGTTCAATAGGTATGGTGTCAAGTCACTGAAACCTCTTCCTATCATTGGGAACATGGCAAGGCTTACAGCTCACATGGAGCATTTTACGCATAGCATGGAAAAGCTCTATAATGCCTTTCCAGAAGAAAGGTAATTAACTCTATTTATTTAGCTTAAGTTTTATAGAGATTTTAAGATCACTCCTTGCCGTCATCATCCTGTGGACTCTCGCAACACTGATTAGAAGCTATAAACATTTATAGCTTTAGGCTTTATGTCTGTTAGTATATAAGAGAAACATTAGAGAATAGTAAGAGAAGTGAAAGAATAATTATGTTAGGAGATTTTAATTGGTGTAGTAAGGGCAGGGTATGAAAGTGTATTTAGAGCGTATGGTGATGAAAGTGTCAATGAGAATGGCGAAAGTCTTCTCCCGATGTGTATGGAAAAGAATATTGTTGTGGCAAATACCTTGTTTTGCCACAAGAAGATTCATATGAATACATGGGAAAGAAAGCAAGACAGAAGTATAATAGCTTTTGTAGTTGTGGATAAATAATATTAAAAAGCGTGGTAGTAATGAGGGCTTATGAGGGTTCCAACGTTGAAACTGACCATTATCTAGTTTTATGCCGGATCAAGGGGTTGTTCAAGCGTTGGTGCCACAGCACCAGCACCAGCATCTACTACTACCCCGGTAGAGCGCATAAGAGTAGAACTAATGCAAGATGATTGCATGAATAAAAAAATTAAAGTCGTCTGGATGAAAATTTTTGCAAGTTAAATGAAAGGATTTTGAAAGAAATGGATGTTGAGAGTATTTGAGGTGAAATAAATGGGTTAGTGGAAGCTGCCACCGAAGCATGTGGAGTGGTTAAGAGGAAGGATGTAAGGAAAGCTTACACGGAAGGGTGGGATAGGAAAGTTCGAATGGAAGTGAATGCGAAGAAGAAAGCAATTCTCCATTTACTGGCAGCAAAAGGTAGGAAAACAAATTGTACGAATGAAGATATCGCAAAGAATTAGTTACCGGATTCCGTTTTTTGAGAAAGAGAGTGAAAGATATAGTAAATAGAAAAAGCAAGAAAGAAAGGAGAGGGATGAAAGGATTGTCTGACGATTTCCAGGCAAATATAAAAATGTTATGGAAATCGGTCAAAAATTCCGGAACTAAGTCAGTACAATCGAGCATGAATGTTGTCCGTGGTGAGAATGGGGACCTTCTGAATTATGAAGCTCCAATTCTGAGGAGATCGTATAATTAGATATTTTGAATCATTGTTTGAATGTGAAGAGGCATCGCTTTCGCGCACGGCAGACACTCTGAAGAAAAGGAGATACAAAATGAGATAGTTTTGAATGAAATTTTGATTTCGATGAAAATAATGAAATTGGGTGAAGCACCCGGGTATGACAGGATTTCCCTTGAAATGCTGAGAGCTGAAGAAGGTTTAGTTGAAAGCCTGCTATGGGTCTTTTTTAATATATGTTGTAGACATAACCTAGTACCAGAAGATTGGTGTAAAGCCGTCATCGTCCCTTTATAAAAAGGAAAAGGTTCGTAGCATGATTGTAAAAATTACCAAGGAATCAGCCTTTCCAGCATTGTGGAAAAACTTTATGCTAAAGTACTGATTGAAAGGGTCATAAAAGAAACAGAAGAATGAATCTGTGGTGTGCAAGCAGGTTTATGGAAATGAATAGGCTGCATGTCTCAAATCTTGTGTTTACGTATCACAGAAAAGTTTTTGGCTGTAAACCAAAAAAAATTCTGGGCCTTCTTAGATTTAGAAAAGGCATACGAAAAATTTAAGAGAGATGATCTATGGTCAATCTTAGTTGCGTTTAGATTGAACAGTGATCTAATACAAGCATTAAAATCTGTTTATAAAAATTCTACTGCTTGTTTTAGAATTAACGGGACCTGCTCAGATTGGTTTAGACATCAATAAAGTTGTAAGACGTCGTCGAGTCGAGTCGTACGAGTCGTCGTAGCATCCCCGTAGCTGTTCAATCTCTTTATGGATGATTGTTTGAAAGCTTTGAAAGACGAAGATTGTGGATTAAAAATGGGTGAGCTAGTTGTAAAATGTCTCTTGTACGCCGATGACCAGGTCGTGTTTGTGTCATCGGTGGAGGACTTACAATTTATGCTGACTGTAACGAATTTTGAAGGTAGAGATATGAAGGTGAATGTAGACAAAGCGAAAGTAAAGGTGTATAAAGAGAACAAAGTAAGATAGTAATTGATTTACATGTTTACGGTTCAGAAGTGGAAGAGTTTGTGTATTTGGGATGTATGTTTAGTAGAGATGGAATACACGTTAAATATTTTGAAGCTTCGGTGGTTCGGGCATGTTAGAAGGATGTGGTGCGGGAGGACCCACGGGTCCCTCACCTTCTGGGTGACGCAGGTGTTTTCCGGACACGGATGTTTCGGAAGGTACCTGCGTCGCATCGGAAGGAAAGAGACGGCGTCGTGCCACTGGTGCGGCGACGAAGAGAACACGGCTCAGAACACCCAAGAGGTGTGCCCTGCCTGGTTTGATGAGTGCCGCACCCTGGTAGCGACGATCGGCGGTGACCTCTCGCTTCTCGGCGTTGTAAATTCAATGCTGGGAGGCGAGAGGGCATGGCAAGTCATCGCCTCCTTCTGTCACTCCGGCGCAGGCGAGCGGGGAGGATAAGGCGGCAGTGTATTGCCGCCTTCGCACCCTCGTAGTGGTGCTGGCTGGCGGGAAAGGGCATTCCCTGTCGGCACTAACAGCCCACACGTCTAGGGGGGACCATGTGGTTCGGTCGCCCCCTCCTTGGCGCGGAGGCCCCGGTAGTCGAACCCGGGGCCAACTTGCGGATGTCGCGGTGAAACACGCAAGTGCGCCCGCGGCATCCGCAGAAAGCACAGATGACCACCGACATTGTTTTTAGTGGGTATGCCTCCTATGAGGAGAGTCCCACATAACCACTCGCACCGTCAACATCGGTGCGGAGGTATGCGTAATGCATTTTTCCTGTCGGAAAAAAAAATGTTAGAAGGATGAATAAGAGAGCGTAACGAAACAAATCTGTGTTGCAAACGTGAATGGCAGAATTGGCAGGGGATCAGATTAGTGACATACTAAAGAAAGGCAATACGAGGAGTACCTGTAACCGAAGAGCTTGTAAGCGTTGACGTATGGATGTAGAAAAAGAAACAGTGTGGTGCCAGGATCGCACCAAATGGAAATCCATAATCTTTGCTTACCCCTCTGGGTTACGGGTGTGAGCGTGTCTTTATTTATTTATTAGAGGACAATCGCTCCTCGCTTTTTACCGTGCACAATAGCTTCCAAATGTGACAGATGATCTTTGATCTTCTTTTCTTTATTTTAGATTTGTAGGCAGATACGAATTCCTGGTTCCTATAATAGTGTTAAAGGATATTAATCTAATAAAAACAGTAACCGTGAAGGACTTTGAACACTTCCTCGAACATCGCTCGTTTGTTGACGGGAACCTTGATTCGTGCTTCGCAAGGAATTTATTTTCATTGAAAGGTAATATTTGCTGGCGTGCATGATAATAATAGAGTCTAAACCGTAGCAACTACTTTATATAAACAATCTTTGATTATCAGTCGTATTATTTAATCCGCAATTCTTAGAACGTGAATGTAAATCCAAATCTTAAAAAATACATTTTCCACTAGTTTGGTCATACTATGCACTATTCTTCTTCTTTGGGTGCCATCTCGTAACGGATGTTGGCGACCATCAAGGCAACTTGCACTTTCGACACGGCCGCTCTAAATAAAGAATGCGTGCTCTTGTTGAACCATTGGCGCATATTTTTCAGCCACGATGTTCTTCTTATTCCTGGACCTCTTTTTCCTTGTATCTTTCCCTGAATAATAATCTGTAACAGTTCGTATTTCGGACTACGCATTATATGGCCAAGGTATTCTAGTTTTCACTTTTTAATATATTTAAATACTTCCACTCCTTTCCCTATTCCTTGCAACACTACTTCATTGCGTATTGTATATTATTGCGTCTCTCGAGGATATCCTTGACATTCTTCTGTAAATTCACAATTCGATAGCTTCAATCTTTTTACACATGGCTTCTGTCAAAGTCCAAGCTTCGACGCCATACAGAAGAACGGAGAAGATGTGAGAGCGTGCAAGACGAGTACGAAGTTTCACATTCAGATTTTTATCACACAGAAGTTTACTCATTTTGATAAAAGCGCCCCGTGCTTGTTCAATCCTACATCTAACTTCCACTCGGTTATCGGCTTGATCATCAACAAAACAACCTAAGTACTTATATCTTTGGACCCTTTCAAGTATCTGGTTGTTGCAGAATAATTTAGTAGCCGGTAATGGATACGACCATATACTTAGTTTTTTTTTTGATATTAATGTTAAGATCAAACATTGCGCTAAAAGACTGTACTTTATTCAACAATAACTGTAGATCTTGTAAACTGGAAGCTATCAGTATCGTATCGTCTGCATATCGGATGTTATTTTCCATTTACAACTAAACCAACTTCTAAATCACCTAAAGCCTCATCAAAGATTGTTTCCGAGTAAATATTAAACAAGAGTGGTGACAGTACGCAAATCGAGGTAAATTGTCCCATATTAAGTTATTTCAACAGGTGAAGAATGGAAAGAGATGCGATCGACTTTGAGCCCAGCCTTCACCAGCTCCAAGATACGTATGATGGTTCCGTTCATGGTCGATGTTGGCGAAAAGATGGTACAGTCGCTGAAGATGAAGATAGTGAATTCGGGAAGTAAGCAATTATTTTATTCCAATTTCAATCATAACAATCGTAGGATAATCTTTTGTGGGAAACTTTTTACGAAACACTACGATTGGGATAGGGTAGCCCATGGGGGACATCAACGCCCACGCTAGGCCATTAAACAATATAGGGAATTATTTAAATTCTAAAGAAGACAGCGAGGGACTCGGCGGCTGGAATAGATATATATTTAAATTTAGGTTAGCCGATGACTTCGCAATAATGTAAAGAGATTGCTTTATGTTTTATTACAATACATATTCTGTGAATATTTTAATAGAAAATTCTCTCGATGTGGAGTGCAAGGACTTGACGACGCGCTACGCGAATGACGTCATAGCCTCCTGCGCTTTCGGCCTGAAAGTGGACTCCCACACCGACCAGAACAACACGTTCTACAAAATGGGCAAAGAAACTATCACATTTAATTTTAAGCAATTGATCAGGTTCTTCACTCTAACTTCTTGGCCAAATGTTTCGAAGGTGAGGCGCTCTATGCTACTTATATTATAAATGCGAGAGTATGTATGGATGGATGGATGGATTATAAAGATATTGTGTGAATTGTCCAAAATATTGTCAAATAAGGAGGAAAAACATCGGCTATATCCGAGCTATTCTCGTGTGTGCTGCAAAAACAGTTACTTATGGAGTATTGTGTCATAATTCTATAAATCTACAAAGACTTTTATCATTGAGGTTAGCTTTATGTTCCAGGTGTTTCGGC
>JWHW01034446.1:41975-54531 GCA_000931545.1 Papilio glaucus | reverse complement strand
GGACCAAGATGCTAACATCAGTCAAGTCAGAAACAAGATTACAATGTAATCAATCAGAAGCGCGAGACGTCGGCTCCAATTAATCAAGTTGTGTCTTGGCACAGACCAAAGGCACACAGTTGCTACTTTCACATCGTTATATTTTTTGAAATATTTACTAGCTATATTACTATTAGTGGTTATCATAGACTGGCTCTTTTTTATGAATGAAGGTGGCAAACGAGCATGATTCAGCATTTTGCAAATCAAATTCAGACGTTTACCTATCAAACTGGAGCGGAAACGTTTGAATTAGTTTCTTAAAATGCTGAATTTGATGTGCAATAGTCCTACTTTGGAAGTTAAAAACCTGAGTCAGATATAGATATACAGAATTAATAAGCATAAATCTTTTATTAAGCAAATTTCATTACCCTCAGAATAAATCTCAACAAATAGTACAATATGTTACATTGTTTATAGTGCCCTGCTATGATATTGACTAATACAGATAATGGATATATTATACAAATTATTGACACAACTGGTAGTTAAGGGAAGCAAATAATGTTTGATTAGTATTCATAATAACATACTACTAGAAGGAACACTCTAATAGGGTAATAATTTATAGGAAACATCTTTTAGCTACATCTGACGACTTCGTGGGCGAGATGACAAAAACAGTTTTTGGCGACTGAATAAACTAACTTGAAGCCTTGAATCATAAAGTTGTTGTAGCTATAAATATGTTTTTATAAACATTAATTATATCAAGTACATATTTACAAAGTGTGGTTAGTTTTTGTACGACGTAAACTTAAAATATGTAGTTACTTAAGTAACCTTAAATCGTACAAATAAAAATCAATTGCGGAATTAATATTCACGCATTACTTCGGTACGCCTGCACCTATTTGACTTATTCTTTTTTATTGTGTTTGTAATTGTCAGGACAAGGTTTTTATGAAGAATATGATCGAAAAATTATATCATATATCAGTGTGAAGTACGGAAATAACTCCAGCAACGCTTCTATCATTAATAGGGGAGAAAACCTTGCCAGCTATGTGGCCGTATCGAGAATAAGATGGCCGTCCTCGCCGGCGAGAACGGTGTGTAAGCGGTATTTCCAAACCGATAAGAGTTCAGATTCATCAGGGTAAGAGCGTATTAGGGCTTCTTAATATGACAATTGTAATTTCATTTGTGTTTTGAATGTTCATGGGCTACTGTCATAAGTATACTTTGGACTTAATTTAAATAAATAAATATGCGCTTACGCCCGTATTATTTATTTGCGCGCTAGAGGAGTAGGGAGAGATTATGGATTTCCATTGGCGTGATCCTACCACACCTCTCTCGCTTCTTCTACATCTACTAATCTACGGGTACTCCTTATATCGCTCTTTTTTAGTATGTCTAATCGGATCGATATCAGTTCTACTTGGACGTCCCCTATCAACACTGCCACTCACTTTTGTAATATAAATTTGTTTCGTTCCTCTCCCTTCATTCATCCTTTCAACATGCCCGAACCACCGAAGCATAACTTTCTTAATTTTAGTCACAACATTCTCTTTTAACACACTTTTCTCTTATAACGCTATTTTTAGATTTATTATTCAACGTCGCGCCTAACATACTTCTTAAGGATCGCATCTCAACGGCGTTAACTCTGATAACATATTCTTCCTGACAAACCCAGCTCTCACTTCCATACATTAAAGTGGGGACTAATACAGCAATGTGTATTGCCAGACGAGTCTTCATAGTCACATGCTGACTCCTCACTACTGTACCTTATACAGTTTATTTCCCGCATTCACTCTTCGTTCAAAATATTTAACGCGGCTACCATCTTTAATAAACATACATCCTAAATACACAAATTCTTCCTTTATTTAGAATTTTCTCTCCTTTAATTACTCAGGAATTAAAGAGAAATTTAAGAAATAATTTTCAAGTTATAACTATCAACAATGTATGAAAATTTGGCAATGTTTTTTGGAGTTTATTATAAGAATTTCTTTCTTAGGCCCAGCTTCATTGTAATTTAGATTTAAAATGATATTATCGTTAGCATAATGAAGGGTGCCGCAGCTGCGGTTCGTTAACACTTGATATCATCTTACTTATCTTTTTTGAATACGGTGAGTGGTGGTCACAAAAACATAACCAAAATTTTATGTATAAAAATATAAATAAGTACTGACGTCCCAGGACCAGGAGTTTAGTTAGACATTATGGATTTGTGTTGTTGGGTCCTTCTTGTCTGAAAGGTTTAAACGGTCTATAAGGTACGGTAAAGATTTATAGGGTAGGGTATATTTATAGTAGATATATAGGGTAGGGGACAATAAAAACTGTCATTATTTTTATCAAAAATTAATTTTTAAAATTTAACTGAATGACTACATTTAAACAATACATATTAACAGAACAATTACTAACTACTCCGTGAAATATATAAAAAAACAAAGCAAATAAAACATTTTGATTACTCCGATATTACAAACAGCAAAAGAGTAAATAGGAACCCGGAATTGGAATAGAAATTGGCTCGTTTGAGCTTGGACCGTAATCATTCTATGGCTCCCACCCACATAAAACGCTTTTCTGTAACAAGACCAACTGAACTTTTCAACATTTGTGTTTTCGTTTGCAAACAAAAACCTCATAAGGTTGGTGAGTTGTTTTTTAGAATTTTTATGATTTAAAAAATATTAGAGCATAAAAGTTAAAACAGAATGCTACACAATGGTTATTGTATCACGTTATATTACTAATAAATTAGTATAAAATTAATAGAATATTATAAAAAATAGAATAGGTAATTGTTGTTCCTATATACTTATGATTTCAGGGTATACATTTAGGTCCCTACGGAAAAGTACCATGACCTCGCAAAATATAGGCGTGAAGTAGTCATTACGCTTAACTAGTTCTCTTAGTAAACAAAGCGAAGGGCCGTACAGAGAAGTACTTCAGAGAACTGATAATGGAGCCTTTTATTATAAAACAATCTCACCCGCTAGGCCTATCTGAAGATTTCCTGAAAATTTCGTTACTCAAGCCTTGACCCTCAAGCATATTCTATAAGTATATAATTATAAATAACATGTAATTATTTTATTATAATCTATACAGATAAATAAAATTGAAGTGTCTGTATGTAATATCAAAATAAAATTTCCATACTCAATACACGTGATGTATATACGGTACTTATAACGAAAATACAATTTTTAAAATTTTTGTCTGTCTGTCTGTCCGGTTATTCCGGGTAATCTCCGAAATGACTGAACC
This sequence comes from Papilio glaucus, assembly GCA_000931545.1. Taxonomy (NCBI): domain Eukaryota; kingdom Metazoa; phylum Arthropoda; class Insecta; order Lepidoptera; family Papilionidae; genus Papilio; species Papilio glaucus. Next base: position 51,243 of record JWHW01034446.1, on the reverse strand, counting down.
GATTGGGATGGGAATTTTTCTGAAAGATAGGTAATTTAGATTAGAGATTTAATAAGTTAGATCTTAGAGGTTCGCGAGATCGATGTGCAACATTCGTCAGCAACATGCTTAGTGAACTGATGACAACTTTAACCGCATTAGACGGTTTTTGGTAGGGTTGGTGGTGGTGACGGTGGTGCCATTGGTGACGGTCGTGGTGGATGGTGACGGTATCGGTATCGGTTTCAGTGTCACTGTTCTTGATTGAAAATGTGCATTCTAAAAATTCATTTATACAAATAAATAAAATTGAAGTGTCTGTATGTAATATCAAAATAAAATTTCGGATTTCTTGGCGCCACTGGTATAAATACGCAAGTCTATCGTATCGTAAAATTGTCTTGGTTACTGCTGATCTTAAGACCAGTTTACATGATAGTTCATCAACCAGAATAGTTCATTTTGAAACAACGTCGGTCAAATGTCCCTTCATTAAATACTAAAGGCGAACATTTACTAACAATAGGTCTAGCTATAACTATAATGTTAGTTTAGTGAAATATTGCTCGCCATGAAAAATGATGTAAAAATTTAACATGAACGATATTTCGCGCTACAGTCAATTTATTTTTCGCCTCCGTTGTAGTCACCTTGGCAACATCTTTTCACTACGAATTTTCGGGTTAAGAAATTGAAATGGCTTCTCGAATCGTTTCGTCGTGAGTGATTATTGTGAAATAATATATTTGACTTGAAAATGATGTATAGGATCATCTCATGAAAGTTCAGTTTAAATATAAGTCTATATAATTTTGGCTTTACATTTATGTTCAATAAAAAATCCGAAGAATTATGTTATGATTTTAAAATGATATATTAATTATATTCATTATTAGTAGTATTCCTCCTGTATTTTAAAAATAATAAAAGTGGTAACTAATAAATATAACTCCGCTTCTTTCAATCATTTAAGTAACTTATTATTATTATTACGTTTATTACTATTTATTATTAGTACTCTTTATAAACTCCTATTTAATGACGTTCGAGCGTACATTAGACGAGTCACGAAAGGCAAAACTGGGAGTAATATCCGCTTTGAGTTGTAATGGCCTACATCACTTCGCTCTATGCGTTAACAAGGTCCATACTCACTCTAATGAAAATAAATAGCTTATACGCGTCATAGCCTCCAATGAAATTGCTGAAACTCGTTGCACACACTCATAAATAACGGTCAAATATAACATGGAAGTTATTTTTCAAGTCATAAAGCGACAAGAACAGTACAACAGTGCAACGTTAAACTGGAAGAAAGTTCGAATCTTCCTCGATACTTCAATACTTATCTGTAACTTACAGGTACAGATACCTTTCCTTTTTTCTTATCAGCATAGAATATAGCTGAAAATAAAAAAACACAGAGCCCAGTATTAGTAGAGCAAGATTTTGCAATTCTTTATCAGATTTTAATTGTTGCATAGTTTTGTGGGCTCACTAATGACAATATGTTCACCTCGGGTTAATTTAAAGAGAAACGCAGTAATAGTTACTCATTCTAGTAATTATTAAACATATAGCGGTAAAAAAGGAAATAATTGCTAAAAAAGCCGTCAAAAAACATAAAAACTAATTATAGTAAACTCAACATTGAAATAATTTGTCGTTAAAAGTTACTCCATCTAATTTTTAATGAATTTAAAGTGCAAACAGGGTAGTTATCACAGTAAACAGATGTTAGCTTTAAATTTAATATTCAAGTGATGTTTGCTGAAACATTGCGTAGCGATTCAACAGCCGCTAAAGTTAAATTTTTATTCAAATATGATGGTATCTTGAGTTCAGTCATTACGTTTTATGTTAGACAAGCTGAGCCCCACGGTTTCATTTGCTGTGCAATTTAATTAAAACCGACGATTTTCCAGCTTAAGCTGAACACTAATATGATTGATCATATAGGTCTGAGGTCGACTTACATTAGATTACAATTATTTCTCTATACAAACTTTCATCTCCTACTTTAGACTTTAGGGGATAAATTTTTAAAATTTGTACGTAGGCGACCATTGACAAATTTTTTTTAAACTCGTCTACCTAATAATAGAAAACTCCTAACAAAATATTAAGTATCTAGGCGCAGTAATTTGGGCTGTGCGTTGATATATCAGTCAGTTTCTTTTTTGTTATATATAGATTAGGATTTAAATATTAAGCCTTGTTAGCACGTCAAAGCCCGCCTTTGGTACATACATACATTTTACACCATACCATAGGGAGTATTTGGAAGAACTTCATCGTACAATTTCAGTCGTTGAATTTTTGCTAACATTCAAAATGGAATCATTTTAAATGTCTACATCAGGATGGGATTCCTCCAGGATGGGACACAACCTTACGGATAGTAGGTAGTTAATACACGTCAACCCTTCTTGACATTTTCACAACTTATCAGAGTTTATTATATATAAGAGGAAAGCTCCTCAATGTTTTAATAATTTGAAGGAAAAAACATCAGAATATCAAAATAATTATTAACGACAGTCGAATGTCTGCTTCGCCTCAACCGTAACGAGCATTAATTTTGCAAAAGATTCCTTTGTTAAGATCTTGATCACTGAAATAACTTATTGTTATGATTTCGATTTTTATTTTCCGTTTTAAAATTTGATTGACCTGTATCCATATTGATAAGAGCAACAAAATACAAACCAAACCGCGTTTAGGTTTTTGAATGTACAAAATGTCTGTGGAAATTGTCAAGCCACGCTCTGTAATTTGCCATATAATATGTGGTTCATAAATTTTCTATAATTAACTTTTCTACAACATCTGTTGCACGAATGGGCCTCCTCGACCGGTGAAATACCACGATCTCACAGAAGATAGACGTTAAGGAGAATATTCTGCATTTCGTCTGATCAGTGCCGGTGCCGAAGGCCTAATTTCAGACCTTATTGACTTCCCATCTTTTCTTGATAAGGAAATAATGGGAAAGGGACGAGGATTAGACGAGGAAAGGATAAATAGGAAAAGGAAATCTTCTTCTGTCCATTCCTTCCTGGGCCCATGAAAGGTGGGCAACGCATCTGCGTCTTATTTGCTTGTTCCAGATTCCTATTGGCAGCGGTCACTTAACAAGTTAAACCGAGTACGTTTGTAACCTCCTCCCAATAAAAAAGCGTACAATTAAGGATATGTTTCAATAATTGTCAATTGCAGTTTAAAATCAATAAAATTATTGTAAACGTTAGATAAAGAATGACTTAACACGATGTAATGAAATTGTTTCAGCCGCCAATGACAAATTTTATTACATCATTTTGCATGTAATGTTTTTTATATAAAGTTCGTTCTCAAAATTCGTAAATTAAATTAAAAAAAAAAGAAAATTGTAAAATTAAATCAATCAAAGGTCACATTTAAGCAGGTACAATGGAAACTGGCTAAGTTTTTTTTAACCACAATTCATTCTGTTTTTATTGAACGCCACGACGTAAAATAATTTCATTACACATTTGCATTTCATTACCAAATTTGTGTACCAAAATCTAATGTAAAAGTTACTTTGGATAAGAACACCACATACATATACATTTGCCTTTAATTTCACTTCATTAAGCGGCTTCCTGAGATCTTCAAGAAATAATTGATCATGTTAGGTCGTGTACACAATACAGAACTTAGCAGATACTTTCGGTACTGAGTCTTACTCACAGAGACGTAGCTCACCGCGAGCACCATTAGACGGCTCAAGATCACTCAAAGGACAATGGTGAGGGAAATGCTCTCTGTGAGATCTCATCAGTAATGTTGTGATCCGCAGTAGAACCAAGTTAACCGACAAAACCCAATGAAAACCTTAATTTGCAATTTGTCGGACTCATTGCTTGCAGAACGGATAACCGATGAGGCCGAAAGGTCCCGTCCACAGTCACGTAGACGCAGCGTCGGTAGGCCTCCCACACGATGGACCAATGGTCTGGTCAAGATTGCGGGAGCGATCTTTGTGACGATCAATGGGGAAGGCCTTACACGTCCAGCAGTGGACGAATATTGGCATAAACGGTACTTGTGTGTGTTGAAGTGGTATTTCACGATGGAATCGGCCTATCCACGCAACAGCTGCTGCTCAATAAAAACCGTGGTTCCGGTAGTTTTATAACAATCCTGGATCCTACATATATTTTAAAGGTAATAATACATAGCTTATGGTTCAGTTACTTTCTAGAAGTTACATAAAACGCCATTATTCGCGTTGATTTGTTTTAAAAGGTTAGGTCATTAAAGCGATCAGTTCCAAACATAAATATAAGTGTTTACCTTATTCAAATTATACGGTCCTGATAATTTATGTCAATACTGCATTATATAATATCCAATGAATTAAGCATAAAATAAACATTACTTTGTATGAAAAACTTATTAACTTAAATATTTAATTGTTTGCTCTTCGATGTTTGTTCGCTGAAGTAAGTTAATAACGTCAACACTTCTGTATTTGCGTACGTGAAGTGTTTGTTTGTCGTCACTATTAACTTTCATTCGCTTTTATTTCGACTTGTCGCTGAATAAATGGTGACAGATCATAGTAGCGCTACTATGAATATTGCTACAACCGCTGCGATTCTTCCAGATACGCTTGCACAAATAGATATGCTAAGATTTGTGTCGTGGCACTAATTAAGTATAATTTATCTCCTATCACATGTGGGACGAAAATCTTGGTGGAAAGTGGGTTGCGATTTCTATGAAATTATGTGAGAAAAATGTATAAAATTCGTCAAAAATATTTTAATAAAAGGTTAGACGCACAAACTTTTATTAAAATAAATTTTGCCAGAATGTTATAAATTTGTTGTATCCGGAACGTTTTTATCCTTATGTCCTTGTTGAAGAATTTTTGTCACAGATATATTTCTGATATTTTTTTGAACGATTATTTTATCTCTTTTGTCAAGAATATTACAGGAATAATTTGGTAATTCGTAGAAAACATTTGTCTGGATAAAAAGTTTCTCCTTAGGAATATATTAAAAACGAAGTCACGACAGCCTCGTGGACGGATGGTCTGCCTTTAAAATTGAAACTGAAAATATGATGAATGTTAAAGTAAGGCAAAAGATTAGTTGACACACATATTAAAATCTACACTACAATATTATTATTTAAAAAGCCATATAAATGCTAATTTATAATGAGTTTATTCTATATCCATTATAGAGAAAGTCCATAGCTATCACCTTTCATCGAACTGATAAGGTCCCAAGTGTAACAAGGTAAGCCATAAGCTTCAACGAAACCCGAATCAAGTCGAATCCAAAACTCGCGGTAAAAAAATACAAGTGATCGGCATTTTGACTAACATGGTGAACAAAATCAGGAAGAATAAGCTACGCTCTATTTGATACTTTATCGAAAAAAAATCATAGCTTAAGCCCTCGACTGTAAGAAACCGAGTTAAGCCCGCTAGGTCTTACAGCCATTTATGAGCCACGATAATGCGCTTATAAGTAATCCTCGCTCACCTTACCTACCTTACGCCGCGGTGTTACTGGTTTTAACGTCAAGATGCATTGTATGTTTTCGGAATATAAGCCTATCAAACTATACGTAACACAATTAAACAAAATATTACTGCCTCTTTTTTAATGTAAGTTTTTTTAACGAACGTTGTTTATTCACGAGTATGTAATATTTAGAATTTAACTTGTATTGTTAATAAAATATTAGATTTTAGTGCATTTATTTTAAATGTTTGTAACAGCTGTCCCCAAATACTATATAATAATATATACTTTATTAAACCACTAAGATGGTGATGAGCTCAAGATATTGTCAATTCTGATAGATCAATTTTAGTCGAACTAAATTACTTATACCTCATTTAGGTTGCATTAATGTGGGCCATTTTTTTCACTGCTTTCATTACAACTAGAATATTACATGGGTAGGAACCGATACTTGATATCGTTATGTCGGATGGGAAGCTTACGGACGAGCACATGCTATGTATGGCGACCTCGGAAAGTTCAATTCCTAAAGGATTTCTCTTCGGGTTGAAAAATCCGTCGAAAGCTGCCGTTTATAAAAATACTTTTTCTGTAATCAAAATCTGAAAACTGTGAGTATCCGGCCCCTATTGAATTTTTAAAGACTATGAATAAAGATGTTTTTATGTCGGCAATGGGTTTCTGTTGCTCTGCACATTTGTTTTCCAAGCATAATGAAGGTGTTTCGATGTTTGTAAAGTATTTTACATGAACAATTAAATAGAAATCAATGTATGTCGTAAAGGACCACAATGGTAGAAGATGGAAGAAAATTATAAAAAAAAGTTATGAATATATGTGCGGAGCCTTAACTAGGAAATAGAAAGGAGGAGGGTTAGTGAGATAGGGAGAAGGAAGACTTTTTCCATTACAGCCATATCCATTAGACATTAATGATATTCATTAAGCTGTGGACATTTTCAATCGGTATTTTGTATACTTTTGAGTCTCTGATTTTATTCACATTTGTCTTCAAATAACATTTACCAAACATTATCATGATCATGGTCCGGTCAGGATTATTAGTAAGACCTTAAGGTTGATTTAATGATAATAGACGTTGAACACCATTTAGTAATGTTCTTATACAAAATATTGAAAAGAAGTTGTTAATTTCGATATAAGAATGTTGTATCAAAAATAAATCTTGCCTGTTTTGTTGTATACATACTTTCCTCTCTTGGACCGCCTCCCACTTCGCAGCACCCTCGCGTTATTTTGTGGGGAAAACGGTTCTTGACACGAAAATATATTCCTCTTTAAGATTTATTGTACTGCTCTAAATGTTTTCATAGATAATATGTATCTATTTGGTAATGTTATGGTAGTAAATAAATAAATATGCGCTCACGCCCTATGTTAGTTATGTTAGTAGTGGTTATTATTGATTTTGAAAATGATAAAGCCGCATGAAACCGTTTTGCAGAGACAACTGATTTGGTTTTTTTTTATCTATATCATATGTGGATCGGATACTTCCATTCACTTTTCGATATAAATCTTCCATCGCTAAAATAATTAATGAAGAAATAGATCTTCATTAATTATTTTTATATTCTAACTCCACCTCCTTGTGTCGTATTCCTCATGTTTGATGAACCCTCATCCTTTTGATGTTACGCCTTCTTGTTCTATCCCCAGTGTGGACTCTAGTGTAGTGCGGTCATCTAATCAGACCAACCGCATCTGGCTGCGGCGCCGTGGTCTTTTTCCTTCCACTTTAATATTTGTTATATAATCTAACTACGATCCCGTTTATTCCACCTCGCTATATTATTCTTCTTAAATAATAGGCGATAATTTACTATTTTTTTCATACACATACATTATCCCAGCTTGTCATCTGAAATACGCATATACGGTCTGTTGGGGGAAGTCCTATCTATCTTGTGTTACTATCGAACTTGCACTTGCGTTATCCTTACATTGAATTTAAGTTGTTTTATAAATAGCTCTAAATGAACAAAGCTCACTGCAAATAGACGATATATCTACGTTAAGTAAATTTGCGCCTGACCACTAACAGTCCTTGCGACATTAGACTATCTCGGCAACGGAATTTTCTTTGATCATACTGATAAAACAAGACTTAAGTACAGTCGATTATTCCCGAGGAGGGCTGGCGACAGGCAGGCGGCTGGCCGTAAGAACTGTAGCCAAAAGCTAGTATACAGTATGGACTAAAATCGTACTGTGCCGACCCCACATGAGTAAGACCAGGGCATTACGATGATGATGATGTGTTTAGTAGTGAAATGTCACTATTTTACAACTACGAAAATAGTTTTTCCGTAACGATGTTTCATGACCAAATATTTAACCATCACTTAGTCTTTTTCGTTGCCGTTGCATGTATCCACACTGTGTACACAAATCGAAAAAAAACCATGTTGATAATCTTAAAAATTAACCGGTATAGCAACATCTTAGTAAAATAGTCCTTACCTGATAAATCTTAAAACAGCAGCTTACCTCTGCTGCGGATGGGGTTGACCCCATTACCGACAACGAGCTAACGAGACGTTCAGTACTTGTCCTTGGGTATCTTACTTCGCTTGAATTGTTGATTTTTAAAGAACGATTACCATAATAGTCATTAAACGTTTGCGACTCTTGTTTGAGATCTCTACTCTTCTGTTCGCTTATACATTTTATGATAAAAAAATTCGCAACATATAAACTCTGCTCCTGATTGTATTTGCCAAGCATTTTTTCTGAGATTTTAATATCGCGGTATGAACATAGTTTACCTCATAAAAGCCATTCACGAGAATAGAAGAATATGCATAATTTTGGAATATTTTAATGTAGTCATAAGGATTGTAAACAGAAGTGAAAATTCAAAACAGGAAGGCGGACAATATTTAAAAAATAAATAGATAACAATTTAATAATCAACAAGCTGTCGCAGAACCACGTTCACCATCTAACGCGGCTAAAGAAGCCTTCACTTAGAAAAAATGAGTTAAAGTAGTTATTTCAATCAGGATTGAATAAATGTTACATAATGTTTGTTTATAATCATTATAACAGACATACGCCCGGTTTCTGAAAGGTTTGTCAAAATTTTATTCAACGAACACTCCTTTCAAGTTAAACATGAATTGCATGATCATATGTTTCTAGCAACTTAAATGACATTTGATCCGAATTTTGAGTGCTAGTTAGCAAATTTTTACATTGTTCAGTTTTCCAGAAACCGAGTATAAACTGGAGGTTTGTGGTACGAGATATTTAAAGATAATATTTAAAGGTTAAGAAGTTGAAAATTTCGGATCTATTTTTTATGTTTAGATTCTATAGACTTGACGAGATGTCCACCGTTTACAGACTTAACCTATGTATACAGACATATAACTTAGACTAAGATATAGAAATGGACATTGCATTGACAGTTCTGTCTATTTCAGTTTAGTTAAGAAAGCTCATTTTTTATTGTAAAAGGTTATCGTCTGCAACAACCGGCAGCGCGGCGCTCGTTATGTAAATTGACTATTCATTCGAACTCCCGTCCCGCTGAGAAATCTGATGATGAAGAAAACGGGACTACTTCCCTCTTGACAATACTCAACTGTTGTTGATTTAACTACTCAGCTAAACAACTTAAACTTGTCAATTTTAACAAGGTAAAATAGTTTAAGTACAGTGAAATTTCGATTAACTGGGAAATGGTTACCAACAGTAAAAACACAGGCAGTACATAAGTACTACCGACAGAAGTGAAAACTCAAAACGGGAAG
>JWHW01034446.1:10814-33152 GCA_000931545.1 Papilio glaucus | reverse complement strand
ACAGACAAACAGACAAAAATTCTAATAATCATTGTTTTGGTTTTTATTGCGTTTATGAAGCCCCCCTCAAAAACAGTTTTTGTCAAATATCTTCTATGTATAGACAGCGATCAGTTATATTTTTATTATGTGTATAGATTAGAAAGCTACGTTATACAGAACTTACAAAAGAAATATATTTTAATTCTTTATGTGTAATGTTAAGTACCCGGCCGACACCGAGGATTAATAGCTAGTATTAAATAATTAATATGATACAAAGACACTTTAGAAAATCTTACCACTGATGAATACTTCCTTCCAATTCTGCTTAAACAATTGTAGTACAAAATTGTTGATTTGGCATTTGACAAATAATATGCTATTGGTGATTAGTGACTTACTAAAAAGGGCGCTATATAAGGAGTACCCGATAGTAATCGATTATTACTATACGAGCATGTATGCGTGGATGTACGAATGTAGAAGAACCGAGAGAAGTATGCTACGATTGCGCTAAATGGAAATCCATGATCTCCGCCTACCTCTGGGTTACGGGCGTGAGCGCGTATTATTATTAATATTATCAGATCGTTAAAATAGCAGGATTTAGGGCATGATTTTTTGAATGTTGATATTATCAGATCTTATTATTTTATACATGCAAATGTGCCATGGCCCATTCATTGCCGTATATTGGGTACTGAAGTTTATAGAGTGTCCATCACTAAGCCTCGAGCTTTACTATCTAGTTTAACACTTTCTCCAGTAGCTTAATACTTGTTCGCTGAAATAGCGACGACGCATGAATGTGTAATGGATGAATCACTTTAACGTTACTCGGTTCCATAGCGTTTAGTTGGCCGGCTGGTCCCGATAGTACGATGGTTTGGAATTACGAGTTGCGGACGGGACGGGGACTTAATAGCCGGGATAACTGCTGCGATAACATTGATAGTATAATCAACATCGTCTGTAGCCTTGGTTTTCTTTTATCATGATGTATTAACGTCTACCTTCATGTGTAACTAGCCGTATAACCCCGCCCCGACTTCTCGCGGGTATTTAACATAAATTTGAAAGAAGATAAATAGAAAATTCTATCGCCTATGTTCATCAGGGATAATGTAGGATTCTAATGTTGAAAGAATTTATCAAATCGGGCCAGTAGTTTCAGAGCTTAATGCAAACAATCAAATCTTTCCTTCTTATAATATTAATTTAGACTAGCAATTCGCCCCAGCTTCGCTCGGGTAGATAGATAGACAACTAGAAAATAAATGAGATAGAAGAACTGTTGATAAAAGAGATATTAAAATCGGTTCAGTAATTTTTGAGTTTTACCGAAACAAAAAACAATCAAGTAATTTATTTTTATAATCTTAGCACAGATAGGTAAGTGAAACTTGTTTTGTAACCCTTAAAAAATCTGATTGCGGAGACTATTGAAATTAAACTAATTTAATGGATTTCATCGCGTTTATTTAATGTTTTAGTTACACAAGCTTTCCCTAAAATTTTGATAAAAGACGTTGTATATATAATAGTATGTAATTATAATCTTACAATATTATAAATCCGTAGCAGCATTTCCTATTACACATTTTACATAAAAATATAGTACGTTTCTCCTGTTTGTAACCTCTTTACGTATAATACAAATAATGTTAATTGAAAATATATGCTTGCAATTTATATTGAACAATTTAATTTGAAACAAATTTAATTATCAAAATTAACTGTAACTAAAAGAAAATTTGGTCAGTAATATCCATCATTCCCTTGAACAACACACAAATGTAATAGTTTCATTTGTTAATTACCCGGAAATAGCAAGGGTGGCTGGAGTTAGTTTTCAGCCGTCTAGTTGTTTCTGCAGCCTCGCAAAACCCACTACGCCAAAACTTTGAGTTAGCTCCAGCTTGGTTTTCTAGTCCAACATATAAGTGGGCATTTAGTAGAAACTGAGTTACTTTAAGTTGTATTGTGTAACAATGGAGATAGCTTAATTTTACATTCTCGTCAAAAAATACTAAGACTAATTAGGAGGCTGTTGGTAAATATTTTCCGGGGATAATATGTTTTTTTTTAAATAATGATGGTGATTAACTACTTAAGTAGAATTATAAGAGATAAAAAAAGATTGAGTAAAAAACGTCGATAAATCTGCTCCTGATTTATCAATTGATGGAACTGTACGATTCATGAAAAAAACACAAGCGTAAAATAACACGACAACGCTGTTGTATAGAACAGCCATGGAACAAATCCGTAAACCTGATTGCCGGTATGTATTACATCCCCCTAAATATTTTGCGACAATGTAGTCTCAGCCAGTATCAATATAATCCACGGAGAATAAGCGGATGAGAGCTATACCTTTTTGAAATAATAAGAACGTTGTAGTTTTATATCTATAATGTTCTTATTTGTCCAAAAAATTGTATTGTGCTTTGAATAAATACAAGCAGCTTTGCCTCTTGCACTAAGTGATCCGTAATTTTAAGAAAATTATTCTATACATACCTCAGAAACCGTTCCACGCATTATGACATGTTGCAGCCAATTGTTATTTAAGAAAAGACACAAGGAAAGGCAGGTGTAAGGAAAACATTCTGGCTTAAAAATCTGAGACATTAGTTCAAAGAGCACGAGTCTTTTCTTTAGAGCAATTGTGTTAAGGGTCCAAGTTGCTATCGTGATAACCTTCGTTAGGAGATGGCGCTAAAGGCGAAGAACAACATCTTACCGCTTATGATTGTGTGTGTCTGTATGTCTTGTCACGAATGTGTGTGTTTGTACCTGTTATTGTAACCCTTTATTAAATTGTTACTATTTCTTTTTTTTGTGTATAGTAGCCAAGATAGATAAAATATTAGTACTACTACGATTGTTCGTATTTGTTTATACAAATTCAATGAATCAATGCTATTTGTGAGTTACACGGATCGGCTGTGGATTGTCTTGGCGGTCAGGGATTTCCGTTTTTCGCTGCTGAAAAGTATTAATTTATCTACTACACTTATGTATTAACAATTACGAATTACTTAAACTAATATTAATACAAGCGAACCACCCGGCTTCGCACGGCTAGTTACTCCATAAAAACTTTCATCCCCTACTTTAGACCTTTAGGATATTAACAGAAATCTCTGTGAAAAATTTAAGGTCTCTATAGGCCCAGTAGTTTTGGCTGTTTGTTGATATGTCAGTCAGTCAGACGGTTTTCTTCTTTTATGTAGGTACATATATAGATATCGAAAAAAATTCAAAATAATAAAATCAAAAAGGAAATAATGAATTATGATAATTTAAAGCGAGTACCGCCATTCTCGGCTTACGAGTATATATTACTTGAATGTACCATTGCTATTAGGTAATACATTTTTACTCTTGCAGAAATAACGCAAAATGTGTGTCATGTTCTCACAATAATATACTTAAGTATCACTTAGCTGATGCCTGGATTATGTCTTCACAGAGTGTTCTTTCGTGTCGGATACAATTCATATGAACTATAGCTGTTGAGTGTTTATAGTAAAAATACTTCTTTTCCTTCTCACTTTAGTGTACCAATTTTGCTATATCAGAGGTTAATCAATTCCTTTGAATCAATCTTAACGTAACGTAACGTAATTTGGTTTTTCTTGTTTACAATTTACAATCAATTAATGCAATTCATTCATGGTCGTCAGTTCCAGGTATTCTTCAGGTGATATTAAATTGATCATTTTACATTTCACTGATAGGTCGATGTAGTACGACGCATCTGAGAAATTTGATTGGGAAATGCCATTTCAAAGCACTTACTAGAATCGGACCAAAGGAAATCCGTAATCTCTAGCTACGATCTACAGTTTTATTACTGGCATGTGTCTTTATTTCTTTTTATATTTTAAATATTTATATTTAAACATTTATTTATAAAATAATATTGAGCTGATTTAAATATGTACAGGAATATCTTTTTGCGTGATTGATACACGCTGCAAGATATATGTACATACAGAAAAATTAAGGATATTAAGAAATACATAAACCAGTTGACAATACAAGCAATATTTCTATGTAAAATCATTAGTTTAATAAAATACGTTTATTTTATGATAATTAATTTATAAATAATGCTAAATAAAATAAGTAATTGCGGAAAATAATGGAGAATGAAATGAAATCATTTCGCACCTTTAATAATAATATCGCGACGGACGTAACGAAACGTAAAGCGTATAATTTTATTGCTCCTTTTATTCTTGTTTAATGCTTGAAAGAAATTAAATATTTGTCGAAATCCGTCTTGCAATTTATTTTTATGTTAAGTCAAAGGATATACATGCTGTCACCAAGGAGAATGGGCAGAGTTAGTGTATATAGAGAACAGTGTAGTTCTTTAGCGTTTTAGTTAAAATATAGAAAGCGACACAATAAATATGTAAATGTAATTTTTTCAATCTAGTTCCCTGTTAAAATTTAATGGTGACTGCTTCGAATATTGTGTTCTTATGTGTCAAGTATTTTTAATATTATGTTACGTTCTTTATACTTTTGTAGAACTATAAAAGATGAAAAATATCACGAGAAAAGCTTTCGCAGAAAACGAACGCCTAAAGTTATCAAACAGAACTTGTACAATGTATTCAGCATTTTTAACCAAAATTCCACATTTCATGCTATCCGCATTTTGCTGGACCTTCATTTTTCCTCTGTGCACGATAAGAACTCCTTTGTAGCAATACGACTCATGCTTAAACTAGTATTAAGTTGCGATAATAATACATTGAAATAATTGGGGGCTTTTATAACTAGTGACCATAACATATTCAAAACAGTCACGGTAGCCGAGTAGTTATTTATTTATTTACAACAATACAACACCATGACAGAATAGCCCCTTTTCGATGTTATATATATATTATAATAGTAATGATTAGCACGTTGATGAGATTTTACATATGTAAAGATCATCTAACGTGTAATATAATTTATAAGTTTTCACTTCACAATAATAATATGTGGTCGCAGCTTTAATCTTTGCAATATGTATAATTGAACAAAATTGTTATTACTGATTGTAGGTTAATTAATTAATTGCTTTGATTCATACGCAGTTTCACAATGTTAATGTGTTTAACATCATCGTATTAAATAATACAGTTATTGAAGCTTGTTAAATAACAACCACAAAAAGTTTTAATTAAGCGTTAAAAGTGTAGATTATTTTAATGAATATGGAGCGCGCTCGGCCGCCGGCGCAATTAAGTTTTGAGGGTGGACCCGCGGGGCTTACTGACTACTGGCGCGCCTGACTTTACTGCTCTACTGAAGTCCACGAACGAGTAGATTATTGCAATAAGCAACAGCCTATTTGATCCCAAAGCCTTTAAAAGGTTTGGTGTTTCTTTCTTAGCATTTATATTTGGTGATGAATTGTACACCTACGCGATTCTAAGTAATCAATGTGTGTAAGTTTTTTTTATGGGAGAAGGTGGCAAACGATCAAGCGGGTCACTTGATGTGAAGTGACCGCTACCCATATCGTCTACGCTACCCGCAACAAGCGAGTAGAGCTCTATGACCGAAATCGGTCATGACACTGTTAAACGTAGTTATATTTCGGATTATAGAACTTAAATACGTAAGTATTTGTAATTTTTCCCATTCAATAGAAAACTCTGCTATAACGGATAAAATGGTAGGCGGTTTCATATAATACAGATATTAAAAATATTGTTCTAAAAAAATTAAATTTATTTGAGATTAGTACAGAAAACCATATTATATTTAATGATATTATATAGAAAATGTTTTTAAAATTACCTTTAGTTTTTCTGTAAAGGAGATTTGAAAGATAAGAATATGTCGAAAGGATCAAATCTAATTTAAATAATAGGTTTGACTTGAACAATCCTTTAATACTCTATTATACTTATCATTTTGATTTTAAACTTGTTATGACTTGAATGTTAATGTCAAAATGAAAAAATGACATATTAAATGTGCAATTTCAAAACTATAAACCGACTATAACCGACTATTTGATGAAACTAATTTTAGATTGACATAGCATTAAAAGGTTCCTTCTATATAAAATTCTCAAATTTTTCAAAGATTAGGTACCTCATTTTGGAGTAGAGGTACTAATTTTCTTTTGGTAAAAATAGGTTTAAACATCCTCTGCGTGGTACTGGAGATTATGGTTATTGTTAACATGCTAGTATCTATAGTCAAACAGAAGATTTTGATGAAATTTGGCATATTATGGAGATAGGTGAAAACAAAATGGCTATGTGAAGCACGTAGACTAAGCCCAGACCAGTCAAAGGCATGTAAACCTCAGTTTTAAACGTATTTCTCCTCGCTGCGGTTTCATATTTACTTTTAATTAATTCTTCGCATGTTTATATGTAATTAAGTGTGTCTGTTGACTCGATTTTCAGTTAAATTACTTTATCCTTTAAAAATATTTTTAACGCATCTTTACTGATAGTAGTAGTTCTCTTTAAAATTATATTGTATACAACAGAATTTAAAATTTAAAATAAGCAGAACTTTAAATCTGTATCTTTAACAGTGGTGAAGTTCGCAACAACAACATCTGTTGCACGAATGAGCTGGCATTTCCGTTAAATACCACGACCTCACAGAAAACAGGCGTGAAGTAGAAGTATTTTATACTTCTGCGTTTCCCTTTGTGCCTTGCTACAAGCTCCCATCCCTTCCTGTTCTATTTCTTCTTATCTCCTGCTCCTTCCTACCCAAATTCCCTTGTTGGTGAGTATAAGTATTAAGAATTTTTGTTTAAAGCATTTATATTTAGTGTTTTATATATATAAGAACTTGAATTAGTACTTTTAAAATTTCTAACCATTGATGTTGGGTGCATTATAATCTGGTGTATTAGCAATTTATAATGTAATAACACAGCAGGAAAACTTTGCTTCAGCTTTGTAATCCGTCTAATAAACTTGTCATTACTTGTTACACGTACTGCTAAGCTTTCAGCGCTGTAATAAACGTGGAAAACTGACCTTACTCTTGCCCTTAATAATTGGTATAATTTTCAACAGTGTTTATAGTAGTTATTATATATAATGATACTTTATACATTTCTCCTTATTATGATTACTAAAAGAGTGAGTTAACTCAGTAAATTGCTATGTATAGTACCTTTCTATGTATAGTATATAAGCCGATGACAAATAAAAATGATAAATAAAAACAAATATATTTGCAAATTATCGCAATGTTTACGATATTCGTCGTAGCATTGAGTAATGACAAAGTAGCTTAAATGTACTTAACTGTTGGACAAGTTGGAATCAATTTTCAGCTGATGCAAAAAATATCTAGTATGCGTGTTTACCGAAAATTCATGCCAACTTAGTAGTAGCGTAGTAGTAGAAGTAGTAGTGTTTAATATAAAACAAACGCAAATTAATGAATTAAGGTCACGTTAAATAAGACAACACTCAAAAGATAACTCGTAAGCACATCAACGTTACGACGTATTTTTTTCTTTTTAATTGCAAAGAATCAAGAACATTTACTATTTTCATTCTTCGAACACAATACGAAAAACGTCTCTTTTTGCAATAACCTTATACATTCATGCTAAAGGGTTGAACGTACTCTCTAATTTTCCTTTAATTACTGCAAGAATTGTGGTGTTGGCTCGAATAAGTGTATGGTTTTACGATAGAGGAGAAAAGCTATGCAACAAAGATATAACCTAGATTGTAAAACGACGTTTTTGAGGTAGCGTTTCATTGAACAGAAAACGACGTGTCGTGTGTACGGATCAACAAACTGCAGCTACGACTCCTGTCAAAGTTTGTCAAAGTTTAAAAAGACACCCTTTGAAAGGGTTTGTATGACACGCTAAGCTAAGCTACACCAGTACTACGGCATTTATGCTTATATGCCTCCTATTTACTTCTGGCTAAATTTTAAAGCTCTAAACACGTTTTTCTCGATATTTACTGTTTTAATTTCATTATAGCTCAAACAACATTATAATAAATAAAATAATAATTAATAAATAGCAAGCCAGTCTTCATATTTGTTTACTAATGTGATACTAATATGAGAAACTGAATAACTCTTTCAGTTTCTCATATTGAAGGAAAAACCGTTACATTGTCCTTGCGATACTTGAGTACTGAGTTAACATTGCTTTAAAAAAACTTGATACGTTTGTCAAATGTTATTTCCGTTGTATTTATATACAACAATAAACCATGTAAGAGCATAAATCTTTTATGTACAATATTATAACACTGGAATGTTTTACGAGTTGTTTGATCTAGTCACGTTCCACGTATAGAGATACAAAGATAAACATTCACGCTTTACGTACTACGTGACTGACCGTGATGAAATACATTTCTTTTACGGGCTCAGCTCCAAACGTGCCGCCAGTTATGTGATTATAAAAGTTTAGTAAATGTGTTAGGTATCCTGTTGTACGTAGGGTAACCTCGGGGGTTAATTCTATTAACGTTTTATGTACAATATATTATTTTATCATTGTATTAAACAGAAGGTTCCATAAGTTTTAGTAAGTATATCTTTTTCGAACTCAGGACAGGATGGAACAAAGATCTAGTCATGGTGGCGGAAGTGTAGTAGTGTAGGCTGTAAGCGGAAAGAGGCGAACCTTTTTGCGGATGTTCTGGCCGTAGACGTACTCGCTCCGAAGATCCGCAAGGTATAAGGTAAGGTAAGGTCCTTCGTCAAGAAGTAGATGCATTTTCATTGAATATACTTTCAACTAAAATAACTTTGTAAAAGTAGTACTAATGAGTAAATGGCTTAGCTGCGGTTTTAAGCAAGAATTGTGATTATCTTAATAAATTAGTTGATAATTTTATAAATCTAGCAATAACGATAAATATACTTTTTACCCAGAACCCAGTTGTTCTCACTGACTTACGTAAATGTATGTATCGTATATACGGCTTGACTGATTTTGAAGAATGAGGTGCGCTAACTAATAATGATGACGTGATTAATGATTATAATCAAAACAATTCCCCAAAAACCGAAAAAAACGACCAACCCCGGTCTTTTGGTTTTTGTTGATTTTAAAAAATTAACTATTACTTGTTAACCTAGTACAATTATGCATTATGTCAATGTAACAATGTACCGAGTGGATTGTTTAAATTTGTCTTGCTATAAAATTTATGCTTTAATTAAATTTCTAGAAGTAAGATCATTGTAAAATAAGAAGCCTCAGCTTGATGAGTTAAGTCAAGTAGCGGCAGCACTCCCTCTTAATTGCTTCAAAACTACATTCAAATTTTAGTTAATGTCATAAACAAGCTTCACGTTTTAGCAGCCCGCGAAATTATTTTAATAAACTAAATTTTTCGTTTCATATCTAAAAATTGTATTTTAATTTGTTAGTTCTAAGACATGCCGTGCTTGTTCCAGCCTCACGATGTTTTCCTTCACCGTTTTTGGAGCAGTGGCAATGAAATAAAGTACACAAAGTAAAGAGCCTGCTTGGGTTCGAATCCGCGACCTACAGAACGTAAGTTGGGGCCTTTACCACTGGGCCACCACTGCTCTCCACACATACTAACCCGCACTGGGCCAGCGTGGTGGGTTACAGCCGCTTACCTCTGTCGTAGAGGAGGCCTGTGTCCCTGCAGTCAGGTAACGTACTAAACAAGGCTGATATTTATCTAAAAATGATGAAATTTTTTATAAAACATTCTTCGTGTTATTGTAATGAGGAATTTAAAAAATGAAATAAAATGCACGCAAACATTATTGACATAAAATCCCACATCCATATCTGCTTACAAAAATAACAGTGCTCAGTATTTATTTATAATAATTATGGTAACATTCGTTTTAAGACTTAGTGTTTTACAACGGGGATAGAAATGCCGCTTATTTTCAATAAGAATGTTTGATGATAAAAATAACAAAGGGAACCACCAACCTCTGTATAGCACCAATAACCAATCTGACGCGTCAACACTCATTTGATCTTGAATAACATTCAAAACATGCTTAATTTGGACGTCATCCGTAAATAACAAAGCAAACATTAACACAACGTGAAGCTTTCAGAATGCACACAACTTATAAACGCTCCGGGTGTTTGTGGTTTGGCTGCTTCCGAAGTGAAAATATCAGACTGCAAAGCGCTCTGTGTTGGAAAGCTAAGAATATATAATGCTGTATGATATATTCTATATGATAAATAAATAAATATATATAAGCGCTCACGCTGATAACCCAGATTCCCTGGGTAAGTTCATATTCTGCCATTACTATCTCGCTTGTTCTACATCCATATATCCCATACGACTACCCTAAAATTACCTCACAATATCCGTAACCATAGATTTACCTCCATTACCTCACAATATCAGTAACCATACATTTATCTACAGTCTTCCGACTCTCGCACGCAACCACCACGATCGCTTAACATAGCTTTTTAAGCGTAAACATCGTCAAGGAATAACGCGATGAGATACAGAAGTTCCTCCGCAATCATGAAGTCGGCGTATTACTCGTGCAGGAAACATGTTCTAAACTGATTATTGACCCGAATGTCCCCAATTATAAAATCATTAGGAACAATAGGTTGGGCGCCAAAGGTGGTGGAACTATTGTCTAGAATAAAAAGTCCCTGCACTGAGTACTGATCGATATGCCCGTGCTAACGAACGCAGAGGCTTTGATATGTCAGCTGGCTATGATAGACCACGTCCCTCTTACGATAGCTTCAGTATGCCTTCCCTGCACTTGGCCAGTGTAATTATTCTGTTCTCCGACTTTGAAACCCTACTTCCCTTGAGCTTCACTCGCATTACCGGCCGCACCAGCCTCTCCCCAAATGATGAAAAATGAAGCTCTAAAACATTAACTCCCTCACAATTAGATTCTATTCCCGATCAAATAATTAAAGAACAAGATATGGGCGTCGCAATCAGACCTCTATCAAGTAAAAAAATCTTCTAGCAAATCCGAGTGATGGATAACCACCACTAGTAGCTGCCTCCGGATGCCAGAAACGTGACCAAACTCTTACGTGCTGCTATTTTACAGCTACTCGCTCTAATTTATAACGCGACTATGACCAAAGGCATCGTTCCCAGCGAGTGGAAATATGCTCAGGTTATAGGGTTCCTCAAACCACAAACCCTACATTCTACCCGCTCAAGCCCGGAGTAGCTGTAGATGCCTCCTCTAAGAAAAACAAAAAACATAACTCGACTGTGTGCCATTCGAATTCAAAGTTTAAAAATAAAGTTTTTCTTCTTTATTTGTGCAAAAATATTCCCGATACTTAATTATTTACTTATGAAATATGGTTCGTGCACTTTTATTTCCTCGAAGCTAGCTTTACACAATTTGAAGCACCAATCCGTCATTTTTAAATTTCAAACACGGAGACTGATGGAAACTTCTAACTGTGGGTTTCTACGAAGTAACCAATTGGCGACTTTTAGGTGACTTCGCTTACACGGTGATTAGGTATCTAGAGGCTATGTAACATAGTTGATCGGTAAATAATAAAGAAAAAATACAGGTGCTTATTAGCTTCTGCGTGGAAAACAGAGGAGTAGATTGGGAAATGATAAAGGGGTTCTTAGCACTTTACCCAATCGATGAAACACAGCAGTATAATAACATAACCAATTTGAGACCGAGACCGATGGTGAACTTCGTAAATTTATTATCGGACTAGGCATATCCTAAACTATCAGAAAATTATGAACGAATCATTTCAATATCATTTCTCTACAATTTATAAACTGTCGAAGTCAATTTTTTAAATTGTGAACTGATATTTTGCTAACCTTATTTATACCCTGGTACTGAGCGAGGTTATGGTACTTCCACGTTCGAGTCAGACCATTGTTGTAACAACTGTAACTGCCAGTTTAAATACTTACGTTAAAAACAATGTAATATGAGTCTATAACATAACAAATATAAGTTACATAATAAAATATTTTACATTATTGCGTCCATAAAGTCGAGCTCCGTTTTATCAATAACGTAGTCCTCCTTCGTTTTAACAGGCTGTTTGTTTTTAATTAAGCCATCAGGTTTTCGTACTTAAACCAACATTTATTTATGTATTTGATTATTGATTATAATATTTTTTAAGTCGTTATTAAATATAAACAAATTCGTTTCTATCACGCCGAAAATAATCACGTACAAAAATAAAGATTTAGATAAAAAATCAACATCGTTTATACAAAAGAATTGAAATAAGGAAGTTCCCGAATATGATTTTTTTTGTTCTTGCATTCTTGTCGATTTAAGTTATGTATTGATCTGTTATTTATGTAAGAATTGATTACATGTACATAAGTTAATTTTTAAATAAAAAAAATAATAATTGAAAAGGCAACTAAATTAATTTGCGGCATGAATGTAGCTTTATATAAATTTATTGTTAAAGTGGAAACGCTCTTTACCCTCTCGGGTGCTACTTGTCATGTGCAAGCTCAGCTGTGTAACTTCTTATAAAAATCTACGTCACTTGAGTTATTACATTTCATCCTGTCACGTCATGTTTTCTTGATTCTTTTGTATAAACTTTTGCTCTACCTTGATGGAAGATTGTAATACATTTTAGTATTATGACGATATTATAGTTTAAGATATGACATAAGAAATTTACACCCTCTCTATTTGATCGGGACATAGATCATATGTTCG
Source organism: Papilio glaucus (assembly GCA_000931545.1). Taxonomy (NCBI): domain Eukaryota; kingdom Metazoa; phylum Arthropoda; class Insecta; order Lepidoptera; family Papilionidae; genus Papilio; species Papilio glaucus. The sequence continues at coordinate 20,474 of JWHW01034446.1, read as the reverse complement.
ATAACACGTACATATATCTATACAGATAAATAAAATTGAAGTGTCTGTATGTTATATCAAAATAAAATTTCCATACTCAATACACATGATGTATATACGGTAATTATAACGAAAGTGCATTTTTTAAAATTTTTGTCTGTCTGTCGGGTTTTCCGGAGCCGCCCGCTACGTGCAATGTCACATAGGTTGCCTTAAGCAGTAAAATATCTTACATCTATATGTATACAGATAAATAAAATTGAAGTGTCTGTATGTAATATCAAAATAAAATTTCCATACTCAATACACATAACATCATAACGAATATGCAATTTTTAAAATTTTTGTCTGTCTGACTGTCCGGTTATTCCGGGTAATCTCCGAAACGACTGAAGCGGTTTGGATGGGACTTTTACTGGAAGATAGGTAATATTACAAGGCTTCAAATAGGCTAATTTGATTCAAGCAAAAGCATTAGGGTTCCGCGCAAAATGTTAAAAAACCCTCGAAATTGTGAAAATAATAACTCGTCGACATAACGAAAGCGCTGCCCGCTACCAGCAATAACACAAAGGTAAAATATGTATACATATATACAGATAAATAAGGTAAAAACAATTAATGCAAAAATTATGATTATAAACTTTTATTCTATGAAGTTATTAATATGTTTTATTTGATTCCACGCTGACGAAGTCGCGGGCAACAGCTAGTATAACATATAACGGAATGTTAGACTCGATTTCAATTTGATGTCCACATAAACTAGACACCTAGAATAGCTAACGGTGAGCTACGCAAGGTTTCAATGATTTTAAGATTTTACAGCATTAGCCCCAGATTTAGCTAGGCAGTCTACTGGTGAATTATCAATGTACATAACTATTATCTAGCTTATAATCTGGGTTCCGATCAAATAACAGGTAAGGGTATACATTTATTACGACGTATCTTAGAATATTATGGATGATGATTGATTTCCTTGGATAGGGACTTGTCAAAGCATAGGGAGGAATACTATAATTTTTCATAAAAATAATATTAAACGAGGCAATTAAGTATTTAATATCCATTTTAAAATAATCGACTTGTCATATCACCTACAACCAGAAAGGAGGAATACATGTCCTATTATTTGTCAACTTTTTTAACTAACGATACTGGCGCTTTAGTATTGATGAAAAAAATATATCTTTCATGTAATACGTACATCAATATCTCGTTAGAACTAATTACTAGTTATGCCTACTACAATGCACAAACGGAACCATTATCAAACTCACGTCTAAAATGTAATCATACTATAATAAATAAAGGTCCACAATAGTTAGTTGTAATGCTTTGTCATAATTTGTCTTTTTATTCAAATATGAAATATTTGAAAATAAAACTTTGTATGAGTCTACTGAGGTTCGAAACATCGGCCAACAGATTGTAGGGTAAGTAACTTGTGGCCTTACTGTTCTAGTTTTATAACTAAAAGTAAATTCTACGGTGAAGAAAAAAAAGGACTATGAAAATATATATTAATTATCTTTTGGTACATGTCGAGGTTGTTTATAGTTTTCTATATAAGAAGTTAATAAAAGTTCTGTATTAAGTAATGAGGTATGCGGCTGAAGCATCACTACTTCATTTCTCCTGCGGGCGAATAAGTTGGTGCTTACTTTAAATGCTAGCCGTCGTAGTGCCGCCAACTTTTCCCACCAGATCCCGACGATCCATGACGTTTAATTTAAATTTGCTATACGTAGACATTCTCTTATTTATTTTCTAGAATTGATTTGAAGTTACGACAAAAATATGTTTTAAATGAAATATAAGATTAATTAGATTTCAGCTTTTTTATCTAGTCTATTACTTCAAAATCTGTGGAACATGAATAAAATTTGGGGCGACACGGCCACCGAATTTTATAAAGTTATATTATATTGATAGTTCAACTTAAATTAACGCACGCGAAAAGAGGTTGATATGACAACAAAGCATTAACATGCCTCGTTGTATCATCAATATGTTGTCAATGCAAGCACGCGAACACAAAACTCTGCGCGTCAAAAATAACAATAGTCTTAACTACTTGTCATCAAAATAAATGATTCTCGACCTGATAAACACAAGAACATGTAATAAACTCGAGCGTGTAAAATAGTAGTCTTGTTAAGGTACAATATTTTATGTGGATAGAGAGCCACTGAATGATTACGGTCCCAGCTCAAACGAGCCAATTTCTATTCCGAATCCGTGTCCCACTTTACTCTTTCGTCGTGTGTGACATCTCAAGTGTAAGGAATTTAAGTTCGTTTAACGTATATTTTGTAATAGTGCTTAATGTTGTTATTTAAATGTAGTAATGTAGTTGATAGATGTTTCGTAATATAAACTGTGAAAGTTATTAATTGTTATTTATAATGTAACATTTCAAAAGTAATTAAAATAACAAATTGTATTTCTTCGTTCGAGGCAAATTTCATACATCATTCAAAACAAGCGTTATGATTTATTAGGATAAAATAATTCGTATATCAAATTTAGTAACATAAAACTTTACTTCAATTAAAAAATACATTTATAAAAAGCATAACAAAAAATCTTTGCGCAACTTCACTGGCCAAACCGCTCGAACAGAACAACAAAATGTTGCAATCGAACGTGGAGCTCCCGATGTTCAGTACAGCTGCCAGAAGCGAAAACCTTCGCTTTTTTAACTCGATTATTCATTATTTCATAATACGTATTTATGTTTTATTGAAAGAAATATAACAGAAACTTAAAAAAATAATAAATTTATAGATATAACACAGCTTTGAGGATAGAAAAGTGTGAAATATCGGTTAACAAATTTACAGAAACGTGTAGAAATTACTTCATTCTTAGCAAATAATAGTGAAGCGTTCAACGTGAAACTCGTTTGTTTTCCTATTCGTTCTCGATTTGTATATTTAAAAATAAAATGTGTATTTTTGAGAACAAATTAAAAAAAATCTTTCTCAGTTTAATATTTTTTGTTGTACATATGTACATATATCAAATACAGGATATAAACATAATTAAAGGACCAACGAAATAGTGACATTTAAGAGGGTCATTAGTTACAGTTGTGACGTTTCTTAGAGTTTTATCAATTCTCCTACTACGCACAAAAGTATTAAAAATATTTAAAATAGCTTTTAGTCCTTATTTTTTTTGTTTTACGGGCTTAAGTCCTATGCCTTCCTCATTAAATAATTATTTACGCAAATTTAACATCAACATAAAATGTGTAAATGTAGCTAAATTTTACACTTCGTCTTATAACATTTTCAACGTGATACTTGAACCGTAATTTTATTGTGAAAAAATTATGTATGTAAACCTAGCAGAATATTACTTTATATAAGGTACAATTGTGATGGTTACGTCACAATTGTACCCATTCCATTTTAGGATATCTTAAATGCAATTTATTTTAAGTTGCCATAAAGTTAAGTTAGCTTTCGTCATATTTGTGAGACGCTTCAAGTGATGTGGTGAGTCAACTTTGTTTTACGGAAGTTCGCAAGAAAGTGTCGAAGTTAGTAAGTACTCGCTTGCTCTCTAATTTTATTACTATTTGAAGATTCTGGTCGTTTTTGAATTTAAAACTTCAATAACATATTTCGTCCTTCAAAATAAAAAAGATAGATGTTTTTATCGATGGAATAACATAAATTAAAAAAATACCCAAAAATATGTGATATAGAAAATTGTAGCCAACAAGAAATGTACGTGTATCAATTATCTGGTCATATAATCAGTTAATATACACACATTGTCTACAATTTAAGACAACATGGAATAAACTACAAAAAAGGCCGACGTTTCAGGTATTTATTGGAAATATCGCTGTGACATTTTACTGACGGCTATTATTTAACATTGAATGTTACAGCTATGGATTAAAAAACTTCCATGCGTTTGTAAAAATGACTAAAAACTAAATAAAGTATTTGGGATAACAATATTGAATTGTAATTTACAAGCGACATTGTTGCTGATGTCAAAGCAAAATCCGATGAACTACTACACTCTATTGCCTAATGTCATAAAAAATAGGGAAGTGAGCTTACTCAAAAAGTCACTGTTCATTTATTTTAATTCTGCAAAGTTATATTGATATGGGTTTTTCGATTCGAATAAGTCGTGCAATGTGTAGTAAGAATTTTTCGCAAAAGTCCTTTTCATGTTGTCACTTTTCACGTATTGACAAATCGAGTTAGACAGCTGAAAGATAAAACGTTGTCACAAAAGTATACATTCTTAGATGATTTCATATAAAATATAAATATAAAATAGAATCTTTTATTTAAACGATCGCATATAAATAGTCCGATGTAAAATTAGTTTTAACGAAAAGTTAGGTTAACGAAAACCGACTTTGAGAATCGGTGAACTTAGTGTAAAAAGTTTTGAAGATTTAAAGCTTACTGGCACAAAATCTACGCGGTTCTAATCCTTCGAAGTTTTAGGATCTTGTCGTATAACTCATTGGGAAACTAACATGCTTTGAAATATAATTAATTAATAAGGAGTAAGGATAGCCAAGGGTTTATGTAATCTGTTTTCAAATCTTATGTTTCCGGATTGATTTCCAGAAAGCGTGTATCTTTTTAAAATATCTTTGGAAATAGGCATTGCCTATTTTTAAAGACATGCCAAGAGATATTTTGTCTTGCTCCGTCTCAGTGATGTCTTTTTAAGACATCACTGAGTCTGCGGAAGACAAAAGTTATTAGGACCTAAGTAGTATATAATAGTATAAGTATATTCCTTAAAATAGGCTCTGAAAAATTACAATATATACACACATATATTTGAGAATATGTTATTATTCGTACTTTGCCATTCTTTCCATATCAGTAGGTATTGTGTCGGGTTTTGGACGCGATGTCCTGACTATGTGCCGCCCGATATCCTTCAGGGAAATAGAATAGAATAGTATAGGTGGATCACATCAACTTTGACTATGTAACGTACCGTATAAGATATTCAATTTGTATTCCGTCCGCCATTACTACGATGCTAGCTTTAATGATCCTTTTCCGACGCTGCTATCGGTGAAATACGTGTTAGAATGTTCTTCTAAGTTGGTAGTTGGTATTGACCGATTTTCAGTTCAAACGGACCAGTTTACTTCGTGCTATTTTAAGTGGATTCCTCGTGTTTTATTTTTGTATCTTATGTACAATGGTTTTCTAGAAACGTAGGTAACTTTGTCGATATATTTTACATTTCAACGGTAAATATTATTTTAAAACTATTTTGACGTTTTATAAGGTTTCATTTCTATTCAAACTATTTATATTAGTTTTTATTTGTCAGGTGTTGCAAATACATACTTTATAGAACTCAATTTATTTGTTCTTAAGAATCCAGAAAAATAGCGTCGGCTATTTTACATTATAAGATGTCACAAGGTAATATACGAACTATTATTTTAACTGCAACTATTCAGTATGTTCACACAGGTGAATGTGTTAAAACCCAAATGGTTTGAAGAGATTGTGCAAAATTAAGTTCGGAATCAATGCAAACTGGAACTGGACTGAGAGCATGTTGGAAAATATAATCCTACCGAGGACGATTACAAAGTGATAGTCAAATTCAGTTAGAATTACACGGAACGGATTACATAACACGTGACTATGCAACGTAGAGTACTCGAGATATTAATCTATTTGATGATATGTACTAGATACTGTATGGAGTGATTATTTGAATGATTATAACATTAAATTCATTTTTCATCACTTCTAGGGGTTGGTTGGCCTCCCTCATGGAGTCGCTTACGGTTGAAGCTTCGAAATGTGTTGTTTTCTGATCCAAATATGACTTGTTTATTACAATAAACTTTGATTAAAAACATTCACGAAACAATTTAAACCCTTCAAATACTTAAAATCGTGTACACCAGTGTGACATTGTATCGGACATACAGCCTTTATTAAACATCGGATGTCACCGCTGTGGATTAAAAAAAAACTTTTGTTGGACCATGGAACATATAACACGAGGGTTTTGGCATTCCTGGCGCCGATATATTTGATGAAAAAAATACACTGAGAAATAGTATTAAAAATAAATTTAAATTAGTTTATTTTTGTTTCATTTGTAAATAAATTAAAACATATATTTATGACTATTTAATGATATTATTTAAAAATGTAATAACGATTTTTAAGCCATATTTCCAAAAACACTAGGTAGTAGTAGTGGGGTGCTTCTTTTCCGCAACTCGTGCTATTTTGCTGTGGACGGGACATAGATTACTCCAACCAGGCCAACTGCCCGAAAAATACTAGGTTAAGGCCGAGTGTAATAAAAAAATGTAGTAGAACATAGCAAACAAGCAAACAAGCAAGAGGTTCACGTATTATTAAGTGACCGCTACCCATAGCTATCTGCAACAAGCCTACCTTTAATGGACACAGGACAAACAGGAAAAAGGATATTTCCTTTACCTATCCATCCTCAACTCCGTCAAATTAGGCCTCCGGCACCTCAAAAGCAGGCAACCAGGTGTTATATTTTTTATGTTATTACTGTAACAAACGTAAAAGATAGTTGGAGGAAAGATTTATTTATATATTTCTGGATTAGAGGAATACGCCTTTGTCTAATCGACTTGCAGCTAACGACTGCTTCGTCTTCCTGACTTGGCTGTGTGCGACCAGCGCCTATTATAAATACCCTAAAATTGTAACGCCATCTATTGAAGAGCTGTGTAACCTCATTTTCGGAAGTCAATGTCTGAAAAAGTCCAAGTGTTTTCTTCGTCGTGTGACGTCATTGGCAATATCTATTACAATACTCTATTAATAACAATACTGGAGTCTCATCATGGGCAATAATATCATTTAAAGGTTCCTAAATTCGATAAGTAAAGTAGCTGGCCGCATTTTATTTTTCTATGCCCTTGAAAAACAAAATAGTCGATGGCAACATTAATTATTTCAATAGTGATAATATTGTAACAGAAATTATTACGATATCAGTTACAAAGATATTGTTACTAAAATTACTGAACATAAATTTACTAATCCATAATTGGATGTAACATTCAATTTCGTTAGCGAATTTACGAGTTGCGAAGCTAGTTAAAAACATCACTTGAAATTATCTCAAATTGCGGTATTACGGTAATAAATTTCTTGAGTATTTTATACCAATTATATAAAGTTTCGGCTTTTTAGAAGTTGAATAAACCAAATATTTTTTTAATTAAATCATAATTTCTTATGTATATCAACAAAGAGGCTGGTGTCGGTGCCTCCAAAGAGAATGACAAAAATCTGAGTCCGTTCGACGGAGGTATACATATCCTGTAGCTATGTACTATATGTATTTATTTTGATATACAGTCAATGTTTTTATAAAACATCTGGTGCATGTATGAGTTCGTTGATGGCCTAAGATTTCTGTTTTTCTTCAGACCACTCGCACAACACTCGCTAAAGTTAAAAAAAAGTTAAACGAGATAATTGCCAATAACAATATTTCCTGCATATAATATCGTGAACCTATTCTTCAAATTACATCGATAAAACAGAGAACATAAAAGAGTTTAGCACGAGGTAGTGCAGGAAACGATTAGGGAAACGATCTGCAGCGTCTAGCTAAACGCTAAGGAGTTTCAGTGCAGTGTTTTATCATAACGTATATTTTAAATATCATATACAGGCACGCATACGTGCAAATCCACATTAACCCTATTAATATATAGAAGAATTGACTGTCAAAATATATGATCATTTGCTAAAGGAAGGTAACGAAAAACGCCTAAGTGTGAAATCGTATGTAATCGTGGGAATCAATTAAAATGTTTTTTTCGTACACATACTCATACGACATTGGTGATTTTTATTTGCAAATAGATTTTTTTTAAATTAAATTCTTGCGATGGAGAGTTTTTTATTCTTTCTTATTCGAGCGGGTTTCCTTTACATTGAGTGATAAAAGAGAATCAACAAAATTCACAATATTTTTAACATGTGCTTGAAAAAATATGAGTATTCTTATTATGGAACTCATGCCATGCTTAGCCTCCTACCCTTGGTGATCACCTGTATATGCCAAACATATGCCTAATGCAAGCATATGCCAAAACCTCTACTTACCTTCTAGTTTTCACTTAGTAATGCATATTATTTGTATAGAACGAATATCGCTGTTTCTGAACAATTGACGTTAATGAAATTAACAAATTAAATATACTTAAAATTCAGATTCAGCCATGACTGTTGAATCATAGCTAGTTGTTGAGGCTTGCAATACGAATCGAAGTTTTTGTACAGAAGGTCGCGTGAAATTCTTTTCACTTGAGATTCAGTACGATAATATCGGTAGAATGTTTTCTGAGTAATTTACTATTTATAAGTAAACTATTTTTGACAATGCATATGATCTTTATGACTGTCATATATAAATATTTGTGTGTATGGGGCAGTAGTTTCTTTCTACTCCTACTTACATCTCAGTCGTGTCTCACGTGTACAACAATAAGAAAGAAAAGTGATGCCCGTAATGTGGCGGACATTACCCCCCACTTCAAAATGTGTTTCGTTCTTAAAAGTAAATAAAGAACGACTCAATTTATCTAATAGCTATAAACGTGCAATTCTTGTATACATAATCTGAATCTCGGAAACGGCTTCAACGATTTTCATGAAATTTTGTATGCAGGTGGCTTCGGGGGCGATAAATCGGTCTAGCCAGGGTTTATTTTTAGAAAATGTCATTTTGTCTGTGTTTTCAGGCACAGAATAAACTGAAAAGTAAACGTTAAAAAATATCCAGGTATTATTGTATTATCCGAATAATAAAAATCTATTTCGAAACAACACGTCAATATAAAAAACAAGGCCGAGCAAAGCTCGGTCTACACAGCTAGTATAACATAAAATAATAAGTTCAATTTATGGTTGAACAGTGGTGAAAATGTATCTGAAATAAAATTAATTACATTTCAGACTTAAAATACGTAAAACGACGTGAACATTTTCAACTTTAAGAATTAGATTTGTTCAGTGTGCCAGAAGTTAAGATGCTGTAACGGCATCCATCTATTTTCATTTTCGGCAGACTAATGTCTTCCGAAGTTCTTGCACATAGTATATTACGTATACTTAATAACAATTAACTTCAAACACAAATAAAGTGAAAGCCTTATTGTTCCTGTCACGGTAAATACTAAGCACATAATTCTTATTATTATTTCGTATTGTACACATACAAACTTGTTTCACATAACTTACCTAACTTTAATTGTTTGATTTTGTAAAAGGACACATAAGGATGTGTATATGCATGTTTTTAAGTACTTCTTGCATCATTCGTCAACTATAATAGAACAATTGTTATGTTCTTTACATGGATATAAGTTTGCAACGCCTGGCTAATGTTATAGTCGGCTTAAGTGATATTTTAACAGGACAAATTTTTCTTCTAAAGTTGTGTAAATGTAGATAATTTTAATTAAATGCCTTTGATACTATAATAAAATTTGCAAATGGTTTCCTAATAAAAGAAAGCCAATGTGATTAAAGACACTGTCTAAAAGTAATTTGCAATCTACACCTGCCTTCATATTCTTAACAAAGTCAACTTTGATCATAGCACTCAATAAGTCACGGAATTTGATTACACTTTGCGGGGAGATCATCA
>JWHW01034430.1:66931-79535 GCA_000931545.1 Papilio glaucus | reverse complement strand
ACAGTGACTAACTACATTTTTATTTTAATATGTTGATGAACGTGAGGCAATTGTAAACCGGAAACCAACCAAACCCTAATTTTTATTTAAGACAATCCAAAATAAAATTTAAGACAATCCTCTGCAAAAGTAAGATACTCTAACATACAGGAATACAAAAATGAAAGTCTGCAATTAACCAGAATACGAATTTAAAAGTGGATAATTGGATAAAAGTTGTTTTTTTTTCTGTTTGACGATAGTTGTTTGATCTTAAGATGCATCTATAATTCCACGGACAATTATCATTAAAAAATTTGATCTAAACGACAACAAACACAAATTATATTTAAGTTTTATTTGTTTCGAAAACATATTTCCTACAAGATAAAGTATTCGTTTGTAATTTAAAAAAGCACAAAATTAAAAGGATAAAGTATTAATTTGTAATTTAAAAAAATACTCACACGCCTTTCGGACTTGCTTTACATGCGACTATTAAATATTTTACGTGTTATGCCTACTAAAATCTCCTATGCTGTAAAACAGAGTGTGAACCCAGAAACTGTCTTAAAGCAATGCAATAGGGTTTATTTTCGACTGGCTGGAGCAACATAATATTTCATATCAATGATCCATATTACACGAAGTCTCTAGGCGTCTCTATTGTAAGAGTCAGCGTCGCGTCAAAGGCTTCGGTTATCAGGTACTGATTTGTTATGGTTGCACTGAACGCACCAACTATTTGATATAAATATTACCAGTGTAAATCTAGATTTCTGAATATGAACATATCTAGCGTAATGGAAATATTTTAATGAAAACTGACATCGCAGAGTGCAATGCTTCTTTTATTTCGGGCAGTACATTTATATCCGAATCATATAAACACTATAAATCAAGCTTTAAAATTTTATTTTTAACTTAATATTACAAGTATTAGGTTCTAGCGTACATCGACAAAGAGTTCTATGTTTGGTTAAGCAACGGTTAGATTTATTGGTGTATAGGTTTTTTTTTATATAGAAGAAGGGTGAAAACAAGCAACGGGTCGCCTAAAGTTATAACCATCGCCGGAAGAAGTACGCTCTTTGTAGGGCCCTAAGTCCTATTGATTTGGATATGCCGCTGGAGACAAATCATTCTACAAAGCTGCTGTACGCAGAAAGTTACTCGAAAACCGCTAGGTATAAAGATAAATAAAAAAGAAACATGCAATTATTAACTGCTACAGCAAAAACACCTAAGATTATTCCACCAGTATAAAATACTAGTGGAATAATCCCTCAGCCCGATACAAACATGTGCACGGATCAGCGACCAAGTCCTTATAGTAGTGTAGTCAAGCTAATTAGTTTAAGCTGTAGGCTATCTTCCGTGTCGGCAAGAACGGTACTGTAATTTACAATGATTGAAGCTTAAGATTCGTCACAGTAAAACTTCTGGCTTGTAAATTTAATCCAAAAATTATATTCTGCTACATCTACACGCAGCTTCGTCCTACTATCCAACTAATGTTATATATGCGAAAGATGGACGTAAGTTTGTAAGTATGGATGTTTGTTATTCTTTCACGCAAAACCTACTGAATGGATTTTAATGAAACAATAATATTGATTATTCATCGGAATAACACATAGGGTATGGGCTATATAATTTATAAAGATATTGTGTGAATTGTCCAAAATATAAAGTGTTAAGTAAGGACAAAAAAATTCCGCTAAACGCGAGCTTTTCTGGAGCGCGCTGCAAAAACCGTTAGAGTTACACGTACATATATAATGTATAATGGAAATGTTTACCTTAAATAGTTATACAAAAAAGCCATTATTGCCAAAATAGTGAACCATGTATTAATTATAGGGCGGAACGAGGTTAGCCGGGCCAGCTAGTAATTTTCATTTATAAAACATCTACTCTTGTATCTCAATAAGTGATAAACAATGTAATAATATAAATAACGCATAAAAATCAAGAAAAATATTCTTATATAACTTTAAACTTTCGTGGTTTTTACTTATACAAGGTTTCTAAGAAACGGGATTCTTACCACGATTAGCCTTTTTGAGCTCCCGATATTTCGGCACAGTTGCATGCGCCATGGTCACGGGCTGACTGGAACGTAGCAACTGTGTAAGAAATATCGGGAGCTCAAAAAGGCTAATCGTGGTAAGAATCCCGTTTCTTACAAACCTTGTAAAAATATTCTTGTTTCGATGAAATTCCCAAAATATTAAGGTATGCCTGCACACAACTCTTTGTTGTAGAATACGTCAAAAATTCACGGAATGTAGAAACTATTTCTAGGAAATTCAATTATGTATATAGTTACATTTCGTAGAAGACGGGCCGCGTGCGTGCGATAGTGTTGCATAACTAAACATCGATAAATGCCAGAACCGATACCATTCTACGAGAACTAATCCAAGGAACAAACGGTAATTGCATTTTCAACTAGCAGCGATATGCACGCGTTGCACTTCTCAAATATTTCACGTTATACTTGGATAATGTATTCAGGGTTTGCCTGATGACTAAAGTAAAGTGCAGCAGGCCTCAATTTTTTCCTTTCCCATCCCCTCCTCCTCTCTTACTTTTCCATATCTATTTTCCTCCCCTTTTCTAGACAATGCCTGGCAACGCTTATTGTCTGATTGTTGTGTATGTGTGGGTAGTGATGACCACATAATATTAGGTTAGCCATTTTATATCACGAAAAAAAAATGTTTTTAACTGACTGTGCTTATATGTACTTATTAAATGCATGCTTAGGTGAGCAAGGCCTTGATTTAGTCGGCTTTGAGTACAAACGTAAAGCGGTTAGCCTCTCGGTGCTTTACAGGTTGCAGGAGGGTGCAGAGGAAATACACTAACTAATTTCACCATCTTCATTCGACATGCCATCGGACGTTAGTTATACGACTGATGTCCATCCTTATATCGTGCCCGTTCAACGAAACAATTTTCGATCAACGTGCGTACGGCAAAGATTACGAAGAAGTTGCCAGCGTCAGTGTTTCCGTCCATTTACCACGGGATAACTTCAAGAGAAAAGTGAATAGTGTTGCCTACTAAACTAGTGCGTATCATCTTTCGACCACGTCGCCTCTTAACATAAACGGTCTTATTGCGTAGGCGAGCACAAACAAAGGGTGTTTCTAAATTCATCGTCTGATGGTTAAAGTAGGGGATGAAAGTTTATATGACGAAACTACTCGGACGAAGCCGGGGCGTATGCAGAGTAGGTGATGTACTAATCAGCAATTAACTTGATCAACCAGGAAATTATGTTGTATATAAATGAATTCAAATTAAGTGGCGTCGTAACAGCGCTCAGCTGAATGCGGTGCGTGCCGGCGCATGGACCGGCCAGACTTTTCATACTTTCTTGACTTAATTGGACATTACCCTTTTTAAATAATGGGCCGAGGGGACGCGGGCCCCGTGAATGAAGATGCGCCGGGGGCTCCGAGTGTTTCATACTACGAAATAAAATAGTATCCGTTGGTAAAAAAAATGTTTCGTTTAATTGAAATTATTCTTTCGCCTTTAGGTTCTATAAGTGCTTGTGTTAATTTAAATGTTTTAAATTAAACGGCTACGATAGGCAAGACAAGACAACCGTTGGTTGGAGAGTCAGACAGATGGTTGTAGAACCCGGGTAGGCCGAAGTTAAGATGTGGAACGAAACTTTAAAAATATTGGCGCTAAGGGGTGGAAACAAAACTACATGGAGAAATTTACTGTTCCACAGCCAGCCTTATCCTCGACTGTAGATTCATAGATGAAGAAAGCAGTTTCCAATGTCTTATTGTTAAAACCATAGACATTATTTATTGAATTGATAGTCTATGTGTTCGTTTGTATGATGAATTTTGATATAGACAGATATTGAAGACAAAAAAAGTAGTTTTTCTATCATTTTGCGTTAATAATAAAAAAGTAATGTATACTTATATTAATACAGGGTGTTTTCAATATTAGATTTAAGCGTTAGACAGGCCGTGTCTAGCAGACGAGCCAATTTGTCTATAAAATTTTCAATATCGCAGTGAGGCGCGGAGAGGCCAAGGAAATGGTATTCTCGTTCCGAGTCAATGAAATTGCACCTAATTCCCCGCCAATCTCGTCTACGTCTTTGTGCTTCACTGAGAGCTATAATCAGCTCCGTACAACACGTAATGATGGAGTCTTTGAGACGTGAAAATTGTTTTTCGTCGTGGAAACGGTCTTATATTTTATACCATCAAATTGTTATTTATTACGTTTCAGCTGAGGCATTTCTATTTAATTAGAATAGTTATTTTATAGGTTATGTATGCAACTAGAAAAATATTAATTTACACCTCTATTGTGTAATGATTTCTTATATTTACGCGAATATTCCATACTGGAATAAAAATATTTTTACGGATTTTATCGCGTTTATTTTACAACGTTTCGAGTGCTTTACGGTACTCATGGTCACGGGGACTAAGGTGTCAGACGTCCCAATGTGAACCCCGTCGCCTTTTCGGTGCCGAAACCCCTAAACTCTATTGTGGCTTCGTTACCAAAAAGGCTATGTCACTCTATACTATGTCTTTAACAAAAATATAAATGTAATAACGACTTCTAGCGATATGCAGGCGACCTCAGGCGACTGAATCAGCGGGGCACAGTTAGTTTAATAATGCCTATTTAACAATATTGTTATACTTTACTTGCATTTATTAAAATAAAGAGTGAAAAGTTAAGAGAAGGAAAACGTTTTTTTTTTATTTAATAAAAATATACTAAGATTTCATAACTAACTAACGTGTTACTATAATAGGAGTTTCAATTTTAAAATAGATGGCGCTTTTGTCAATCATATAAGTCACGCAAGTCAATTTGTTTTTACCGGGTTACGAAAGGTCAAATTTATGAATAACTAGCAACCCGAACTGGCTTCGCACGAGTTTCTCCATACAAACGTTCATCCTTGAGGTTATCGTGCCAACTGCCAAACGCCTGTCAGTTATGACAAAAGCGCTAAGGTTACCTACATTAGCAAAGTTTATATGGTCGATAAGTTATCTTAAATTTTCGATTTTTCCAAACAATAACAAACATTAAAAAAAGAAAGAGGGGACGTTCGCGACCAAGAGAAATCGGGATTCATTTTCATTATTTTGGTACTTACATACAAACTTAAAGGTCAAACTCATAAAAGCGTGTTTCAAATACATCCTAAAATCTTAATATAATATTTTATTCCTCATATATAGCAGTGTTAATGGCACAAAAAGCTCAATGTATAGTAAACAGCAAGTTTTCAGCTTGTCCCTACTAGAATTCTAAAAATATAAGTTTTCATTATGATATTTGAAGTTTCAGACTGAAACATATCAATAAATGTATTTACATAAGATCAGAGGATGTGGCGCCCAACACAGGAAACATTACAAAGTTGTAGTTCATAGAACATGAAGTAGGTGTGGTACATTAGAGAATTTCTAAACATCCGCGCGTCTTACAACTCTTTGGCAACATATATAATATATATATGTTGCCAAAGAGTTGTATAATATTGTATAATATATATAATATATATATTTATATATTTATTAGCGAAATTCGAAAGTTGGTGACTTAATAGTATTGAACTCCCATCGCGTACTGATAATATGGTAGAATAAATACTTAAACCGATTACTCGTATTTCAATGAACATCTATTCAAAACTTGCACATGTCATTATATCGAACGCTGGCCTAATACTCCCCCACCCTTTTAATTTGTAACATAAAGCTGTTGGTACACACTCAATGCATTCGCAAATAAATCTCCCCTATTTGTTTAGGGAGGTCAATAAGCGGGCCATTCTTTATTGATGTTTACTTAAAAATCTACTCACTATATAGGAGAGTAAAATTGAACCGTTCGCAAATATTGTTATGAATTTATGAGCTACTGATTTGGAATTTTTAAGCGCTGAGCTTATGAGAGACGTTTGAATCTCCTCTCAAGGGAATAGCTGTTTAAGATATATTTACAAAATTATTTTGATAGACAAGAAGTGCTTCATTATTAACTAATATTTCATGCGCCCTCTTTTTATTCTCTCAATTTTTTTTCTAGCGTGGGTTTTGTATTTGTTTTTAAATATTGAACTTTAGAGGGATTCGAATTGAGCAGAATTTAAAAAAATGTTTCGGAATTTGAAGGTTAATTTAACGTTATCAAAAGACCTTTTAATTATTTTTTCCATGAGTATTCATTAAGAGATCAAAGCCCAGATAAACTAAACTATATTTTACTAAATTAATAACTACAAGAAACGGTTATATATAAGTATATAAACACAGTAAATTAGATTAGATACATAGACAATCAATCAAAAATAAAAACAAAAAACGACGAAAATTTTCCGCGTCACTAGATATTAACTACGATTATGCATATCATTTCAAATTAAGACATCTAAAATCTTTTACTATAGCCATATTGTGTAGTCGACGTATATCTATAAATTCCTAACTGGCAACAAAAATACGTCAGCAATATCACAAACCGTCTTATACAATCGTAGAAATATTGATGAGAAGTGAACTTCTTCAAATATTTATTACACGATCGTCGATTCAAAGGTGGAAAGGTAGGCAGTGTACGGCTGCCTTTACATCAGAGCACGTAGCTTCCCGAATTGAATATCGTATCAACTAAGGAGCCAAACGTGAAAAAAATCACACTGGTGTCGTTTAAATATTAAAAGGATGTTATTTTTTTGATAACTAAAAGAACATAGTGTATTCATTCTATTACTTTGATAAATATAATATTTAACACTAGACATCTGCCTCGGCTTCGTACATGTTGAAGTATATACACTATGATTCTGTCGCAATTTTACACCAGCCTGTTTAGTGTTCTTCAACAGTAATCATCATATTTCAATCAATTTACACAAAACCTTAATTAATTATATATCTGAACCTTTCTCATGATTCACTCCGTCTATGATTTCACAATTGTTGCGTCACAGTGTCCACTTTTGCTCGCGACTATACGTGGAATTTTTGATGTGTGAGAATTGATAGATATTCTTTTGTGCGATGCGATTCTTGGCGACAAAAAAGTAGCCTATTTGCTAATTCCCAAATGTGCCAAATCTCTGTGCCAAATTTCATCCAGTTTCAGCCATCTTCCTTTTTCTTCTTCCGTTCTTCAAATTTTCGCATGATCTAGTTAGGTTAAAATAGGAGAATCGGTTGTCTCCTCCTACCTCTTGTTCTCTTGTTCAGGTTTATAATTATTAAAACGGCGTTCATAATTGTCATCGTTGTCTATTTATGTTTGGTCCACAGCTTACGCAGTAAAACCGAACTCTGGTATCCCGTAACCCAAACAACCAGGCGGCCGTTATAGTTTTTTCCCCGGCATTTACAAGCCCGGCAGTTCAACGCCTGGTCTGTTATTCTTGCACCTTGATAGAGTTGGAGTCGAGTGTAAACAGAGAGGGCGCTCGCATCGCGTGTTTACGTCCCGCGCCGATTGATCCGCCGACGAATGGTTTCATGAACTTAAACAATCGCGCTAGTTCCGAGATTCGGATTTGGATTGTTAATAAATTACATCTAAGTAACTGTGCAACTGCAGAATTAACTTGAAAAAAAGATTTGATTTACGATTGTAATAGATGTAAAAGATTTGTGACAATAACGTGGCATCGCAGAAGACTTAACGGGCTTAAAAAGCTAGCTACTAAAACAGCTTCTCTTTAATAAATAAATAAATATAATACGCGCTCACGCCCGTAATCCAGAAGGGTAGGCAGAGATCACAGATTTCCATCTGGCGCGATCCTGTAACACCTCACTCGCTTCTTCCACATACATATATCTACTCGTAAATGCTCATCGGTTAAGGGTATTCGTATACAGCTTTATCTTTATTAACTAGAGCATAACCTTTCCTAATAAGGGAAGGATGGAAAGACTACGAGGATTTGACGGGGGAGGGAATGTATATATATAGTAAAAGGAAATGTTCTTTTCCTGTCTATCCCATCTTCTTTCCATTAAAGGTAGGCAACCCATCTGCAGCACATTTATTGGTTACGGCTGCCTATGGGTAATTGTCGCTTAATACCTGGTGAAACGCTTGTTCGATTGCCACCTTCTTCTATAAAAAATGTTAGCCTTGCTATATAACCGATAGTACACAGCACCATTGTTCAAAGCAAATAGAGATGTATTTATAACCAACGTACATTCGATCCACGCTTTTCCGGCATCGCATACATTCAGTCTGTGTAGGGTGGCATTGAAATTTGTCAATGGTTGGTTGTTTGATCTTTGACCTGACTGTACTCGGTGGTTTATTAACAGGGGTTTGTAAAGGGGTCACGGTACTAAGAGAGTTGTACGAGATCATTGTGGCTGTAAAATTTCTAAATTTTGCAAATAATTTGTAAACATTTAAAAATGTTTAAAGTTTAAATATATTGCAACACCAATTTAAATAAATCAATTTGAAAAAATTAGCCATGGTGCTCTAAATAATCTCGATTTGGTCGTGCATTTAGTAGAACTATTATATCAATCGATTTCCTTTTAATAAATTGGCTTTCAGCGGAGGATATTTCATTAATTTAAAAAACCGAACCGATCTGTGTTCGAGTGAGGTTATTAATAACGGTCGCAAGCAATCCTCCATTTGCTAATTTTTTATCGAAGATTTAATTTGATTTTAATGATGATTAGTTTTTGAATTACATTTTGATCACCATTTTAAATATTTATAACTTGTAAAGTTAAAGTGAAAAGCTTCCTCACTACACATTTAACAATTTAGAAAATATTTCAATCCGTCAAGAGTCATTTCATTAGGCGGCAGTCAATGGAATGACGACTCATTTGACGGCTTCTTAATGACATGGATTACACTTCGCAACCTTTTAATTAAATGATTTATGATCCATTGCAAAAAGTCCCATAATTAAACTTAACATAACTATCCAAACACTAGATAACATTAAATACGAATGTTCAATTATATAAAAAGTATCAAAAAACCATAACAATTAAACCATTATAAGTACAAAATCTATTTTATTTCCAACAAAGTACTAAAGCTGTTAAACGATATGCTCTGATATAAACAAATATGTTACAGGTTTATAAAAGTTACGTGGTACGGATTATTACGTAGTAGTGTTTGAGAATAATTTCAACATTATATCCAACATCCCGATATAGTTACATAGAGTAAAAAAATGTGTGCTGGGACACATAGTAGAACTGAAACTTCGGAAGTAAAACTGTGCTTTTCTTTGTTAAGTACTATTGCATTTTTCAGTTGCACGTATTTATAATATTTGATATTCTAAAATATTGGTCAGAATGATATAGTTCAAAAGGCAATCATAATCTACATTTAATTCGATATATGTCATCGCGGACTTTTATTCGGCATATTTAAAAAGCTACAATTTTATCATACATAACTTTAATGTAAGTCCTATAGTTTATCCTACGTCAGCCAAGAAAGCAAAGTTGTCCTATTCTTTACCGGCAAGCACTACCTGTCGAATAAAAAAAATCATTGACTTGTACACTGGCAATCTACCAGCTAGTCAGTGGTGTGACACGATTTCAAGGCGGACTATCGATTAAGCTTCGATAGTTAATTATAAAAGGGCTCGGTACAATAAGCGGAAAGAACAAATATTGTGTCTAACGAACTATAAACAACGGATGCTATGTGTACAATAACAGTCAGTGACGCGTTAATAATGATGTTAATTAGACGAGACCGAAAAAGATCTAGTTGTACGGTTAACTATTGGCAAAACAAAACCCCACCTTGCGAGGGTAATGGTCAGGGAAAAGATATCTGATACAAACCCCCTTGTTACTGAAACAAAAACAATCAAAACCAACGCATTAAAGAACTCTCTTTACTGTTATATCTGGATAACATACAATTTATGAGACGAATTTAAATGAATGGTATGTATATTGAAATGTTAATGATATACGACAGACAGAAAGTAATAAGGGTTCGTGTTTTAAATCAAAAATTTCAAAGCTACGTTCCACTAAAACATCATTTAACAAATCCACTACTTCATACATCAGTATAACTCTGCTTATAACACTCAGCCATATGAATCCCACTCCGAATGTCAATTAATTAAAAAGAGCATTCATCATTCGTAGCCGGCGTACATAGAGGATCGAATCACGCGTATCACAGGCAAATATGCAAAATACCCTCATATTTGCGTCAATAGAAATACACGAATACGCGTTGCCAGTCTAATTATTAATGTCGCATTCGCTTTATGCACGCGCTTGTACATATGAGATACTGCGCTTTGAATATATTAAACTGTATATACAAATATGTCATTTATTGCTGATACAGACGCTCGAAAATCGGGTAACGACATAATCTTTTAATTCCGCTCATCAAAGCGAAGCTTTAGAGTTGTGACACATTGACGCGCACGCCGTGCGGTTTTTGCTAATTAATTTAATGAGATATATAATAAAGCTTCAGTGCTGGAATATAAATACGCAATAAAATTATTATTTTATGATTTTTTTTAATATTTTTCGCACAAAGTCTGTCTGAATGTCAAAGGAGTTTTTAGTGCCATTTGTAATCTCCTTTGAGACGCAGGAAAATTAAATGAAAAAATAAAAAAAATACGTTTTATACCGTATGAATGGGATGCAAAACCTTACAAACTGCTGTAGGACTGGTTTTATTAACAAACGTCATCGTCACTGTTTCCCTGCTTGTTATAGGCACGGATTACAAATCAAATCATTACAGAATAAAATTATACATCGTCGGTAAATTAAAAAAAATAGTAGCGGATTTTAAGAAAATAATAAGTATAATTCGCCATCTGTGAATAAACACCACTTGGCCGTAATAATCGCCAACCTCCGCTAAGAGATGGCACCACAAGAAGAAAAAGATCTACATACATCTAATTTCCACGATGTGCGTGTTGCGACGCTAATCGACTTCCTCTTCTATTTTACTACCAAAAATTTGCATTATTCGTACAACAGTCAACAGCAGTGAATAAGCAACACTATTCTAGTATGGTAATATATGGTGGTATTTAGAATGAATTACCAATTCTATAAAGGCAGTCAGCAATAAATCTTTGATGATTTATAATTCCCCTTGTCGGTGAAAGAGGCGCGCAGCACAGAGAAAACGGGGGTGTAACGAAAAACGTCAATGAATGAGAAGTGTGAAAGCACCTTTGCTTAGCGACGCATTAATGCGTATTTGTTTGAGCGGTTCACGCGTCACAGATTACGAGCGTAAAAATACAAAGGTAACACGTAAAGGGATTTTTAAAGTGCTTATAATTTTGGACCTGGTGGAACGTTGTTGCATGTTAATGAACAAGCGGGTTTTTAATAAACTTATGGTTATTTTATTTAACGTGCCGCAAAAGTCAGTAAAGCGTGATAATTAAAAATAAATTGTGACCAACAAATATAGAGCTACACAGTTTCAAACATACATCACGCATATCTAGACAAACACTTAAATAGAGGCATAACTAATAAACTGGTGTTTAGAAATAGTTCAAGACAATATTCGAATAATGAATTCGAACCTAAAATCTTGTTTAGACTTAGAAGAATTAAAGTCTCGTTTACAACGCATTCTTGCAATAGCAATAGTTATTACGTGTCTTAGCAAATCTATGTTCTATAATTCACACCTTTTAATTACAAAAAAGCAAATAAAACCCACGTGCTATTGTTAGTATGTAAAAAAAAAACTCTTCACGGTCATTGACTTACAAAACGTACATATATCTATCTCCATAGTAAATCTGCGATACGTGCGCACTTTCCACAGACACTACTTAACAAGTGGCGGCACAGACAATTAATTGACACATAGAGCGGCTTCACACGCGCGCTGACGTCACACATCACTGCACTTTGACGCGAGTTCTATGAATGATTAATAATATATAATTGTGACTGTCAGGCCTTTATATATACTAGATTAATAAAAGTACAAACACTAACGGTGGTGTCCAGCTTGTCGTCATCGCCGGCGCACCACGTGCGCCCCGCCCTGCCAAGACGCGCGTTGCGAACTCAAACGCGCAGGGCAAGGCAGGGCGCGACCGCGAACTAAGTTCTCAGCACCGAAGTATGCGAACGTCAGTTAAGTCATTTAATTTCATTAATTGTTTACATATTAGATTAAATTCTGAAATGATTGTGGAAAATTCAAATATCAGATACAAGTCTTACTAAGCTATCACAAGTTTTTTTACGTAGAAATGTTACATAGACATCTGGCAACATTGGTAGAAATATGCAGGAACAACCATTACATGAATAGATCTTCTCATACGGGTAGCAACACGATCTAACTGAATAACAGCGTGAAATCCATGTTGCTAGCACCGCTCTTTTGCCGGGCTATGTGCTAAAGATATTTGTGCTGTTTTCAATAGTCATTTGCAAAACGTGAAGCAATTGAAAAGGGAACTTTCTAAGTCATTTTTAAATACTGAAAAGAATTTACATATTGAACATACATATCCTTTGATATCTTTTCATAAATATCAGTTACTACAGGCTGAAACCGACAAATAATTTTTCCC